>CAIGRO010094326.1:0-22702 GCA_903798355.1 Fraxinus baroniana | reverse complement strand
TTTGGGCTCTACCCTAATATTTTGGACCATATAATTTGTTTTATTTGTTAGTTTCAGTTTGGGCCTCAGTTTTTTTGTCAAGATAATTTGGTTTCTGTCATTGGACCTTGGTTTGGGCCCCTATTTTGTAATTTGCTTTTAGTTTCAAAAAAAAAAAAAAAGAGAAAAAAACACAAAAAAGGGAGAGAGAAAAAAAGAAAGAGTGAAAAAAAAGGTATTTTCTAACGTTAATTGCAGTGAATTTTGTGGTTTGACGGCTGGTCAAACGATTCAATTGCCGCCTTGCCACCGTAGCAGTGCCAAATGGAAAATCATGATTGGGGCATTGTTGGACTCTTTCGAGTCTCGTGAGGTAACAATTTTATTGTATTGAACATGTACTTTTATTTTAGTGTTCTGGCTTGTCAATTTTTTTTTTTAAAAAAATGTTAAGGCGTGAATACCAAACGTTAGTAGTCCAATTGTTAACAAATGGAAGGAAACTTCTTCAATTTTCATTACCTTTTAATGAACTTCTATCATTAATTGAATATACTGAGTATTTGCTTTCCCAAGTGGGCTAAGTACCTGTTGTTTCCATGCTCACATCTATTAACACACTTAGAAAGCATTGGTCTCAAATAAACTATTAAGACATCCTGATCTTGCTATACAAGTAGCGGTTGTTTCTTGCATTGGTGAAATATTCCGCATCACTGCACCTATCCTCCTTTCTCACTACTTTATTACGTTCTGTAAAAGGGGAGTTATATATCCTCATTTGCATTTCTCATAAACACATCCATCAATTTGTATGCTACGACCATTAGGATACTAGAAACTATGGCTAATGCGAAATATTGTCTTATTATGTTGGATCTGGATTGTGAACGCGCGATAATTGACATGTTCCAACACTTTCTTGTTGCTTTAAACGGGAAGTCATTTAGAGATCGTCTTTACATCCATAGAAACTATCATGACCTTAACATTAGAAGAAAGTGACAATGTTCATCTAGATTTGATTATCCTTCTTTTAGATAGTGTTCAAAATAAACACAGGGAGGATTCTCCTATTAAATTTGTGATGAAATAATGCAAGACATTTTCCCCTCAAATATATCCTCATTTGCATTTCTCATAAACACATCCATCAATTTGTATGCTACGACCATTAGGATACTAGAAAATATGGCTAATGCGAAATATTGTCTTATTATGTTGGATCTGGATTGTGAACGCCCGATAATTGACATGTTCCAACACTTTCTTGTTGCTTTAAACGGGAAGTCATTTAGAGAACGTCTTTACATCCATAGAAACTATCATGACCTTAACATTAGAAGAAAGTGACAATGTTCATCTAGATTTGATTATCCTTCTTTTAGATAGTGTTCAAAATAAACACAAGGAGGATTCTCCTATTAAATTTAGTGTGGTGGAAAGACTTTTTGAAAATTGTGCTAACACGATCAAACTTCACTCGTCACGAGCTATAAAATCTTTAGGAGTTTGTTTAAATGATTATAGCACAGTTCTTTCCTCCCTTGTCACAGAAGTCGAGAGTTGTGCACAGTGCATTGTGTCTCCTATCGTGATCGCATCTGTAACCGATCCACGTAACATTGACATAATTGAGAAGTTACCTAAAGTAATACCATCAGAATTAGGCATTTCAAATATCATAGATCTCATGCCTCCTAGGTTACATGATTTTCATGCTGAATTTGTTTTAGTTTTCCCTCAATTACATGAAATTCCACGGGCTGCCACATTGTTTTCTAAGGCCATTACTCAATTGCACATTCTTCCTATCAACATCAGGATGTTGTCCACTAATTATCAACATACTTTGTTAGCTAATCATCATGTTGACAATGTTCTTAAATTTCATGCCAATTTAAGATGTCAAATCATGTTCAATCGTGAAATATTTGAACTTACTTTTGAGGTGCAATATATGTTAAGAGTACCCTATTGGCAATTATTATACTTTATTGCGCGTTTCTCTTATCCGTTTTCCTAAACACTTGAAAAACGTTTTTGGATCATTCACATAATGATTTTCGATTTGACTGGCCATCTCACTTTAATGAAAGTTATATTTTCAATACAGAAGAATTGTTTACTAATCGGGGCTCATTCGAGTCTTCGATGTTGCGATCATTTTTCTCTACAGGCCAGTCTGTGATGCTAGCTTCTTATGTTCCTCATTATGCACAGCGAAATGAACTTGTTAAGGATGAGTTGCATGAGTGTTTGTTATTCGGAGTCCAGTATCGGTACTTGATTAGATGGAGAGATCGTCCCCCTGGTCGAATTATATTCTTGGGAATAAGCTGCAATTTTCATTACTATCGAGCATAGAGTTTCAATATTTGATTCTTACGAAAGACCGTCCACTGTGGTCGAAGTTTATCCACTCGATAGGGTCGAGTTTTCTCCCACCCCGGGAGAGTTAATGCGGACATCGTTGGACCCATTAGGATCCATTTTTATCGTTATTGGACCTTGTCGTTTATGTTTATGTTTTATTGTTATTGGGCTTGTAGTAGTGGGTTGGCTCAAACCCTAGCTAGGTTTTTGCTATTTAAATAGTTTTACATTACAGTTTAGACAGGTGATAAATATGATTAATTAAAGATTGGCTTGCAACCGTTTGTTCCCCTCTTCCTCCCCCCTCTTCTTCACGGCTTCTTCTTCTGTTCTTTAGTTTCTTAATTCTAATTTACCCTAAATTCTCAATTCATCCTGCATCAAACTCTCTTTTATTTTTTTGTCAATGCAAACATTTGACTCAAAAACTAGATGAATGTGGTTACCCTTTACATGCTTCTAACTGAGCTGAATCATTCCTCACTTGCTTCCTTTATGGTGGCAGATAAATTGTAATTTGATGTAAAAAGTATGTTCCATGAGTAATGTAAAAGACATTGATTATTATACTAGGAAAACAGCTACTATTGAAGGAATTTAGCAATAGTATTGTTTAATAGTAACTTCTGAAATTGGAGCTCTGACAGAGTGATGTAGAACTGTCTCCTTATTTCTTGGTTATTAACATGAGTTCTGCTATGATGATGTTGCGATTTCCCGGGGCGAGGGGGGTTGTGTGGAAGGGATGACCATAGTCTGTGGAATGCCATCTCAAATCTTTTATCGTTAACCACACGGGTTTCATTATGTAAAATTGCTCACGTTCCGCTGCCTGTATTCTATTTGCTGTTTTGTCTAATACCATACGTTGTCCCTTGATATTGATGCCAATTGGATTGTTAAGCACGGTTACATGTTAGTTTTATTGTTCGCACAATGGAAATTTCCCTTCCAATTGCAGGATTTTAATTTTCTCGTCTATTCTGGGAGATCCTTTGTTAAATTTCTATTCCTTGTTCTTATTTTAATTCTTCACGCCCTCTTTCATTGATCAACCCTTGATAGGAACACATTGGCAGTTGTAGTTTTCCTTATTGCCCAGGAAACGTGCTTTCCAGTTTACATAAATCGTTCTTAAGTTTTTAAATTCAATTTAGGCAACGAAGACATGGAAAGAATCAATGCTGAGCAGAATTGTGCAATTGACTGAAGAAGCTCAATTGAGTAAACCAAGGCTTCAAAGATGGCTTGACAAGTTTGGCGAGCATTACAGTAAAGCAGTTGTAGTGCTATCATTTGCAGTTGCATTACTGGGGCCATTGCTATTCAAATGGCCATTTTTCAGTACTACAGGTATATTATGGATCTATTTTCCCAGTCAATCATTTATCTGCACAACATATACCCTATGACTTGCTTTGGTGTCTTTAAACTCCTCCTCCTCCTCCAAATGGTTGCTGCTCTGTTATCATACATTTTAATTTATAAGGACTCTTACATGTCATACTTGCTATTTCGATAGATTGCCTGAGGTTGTGGAAGATGGAAATGCTTGGTCTGTTGTTTGGTTGTTTGGAGAGAGAAATAGGAGTCTCTACAGGGCTTGAGAACTCGGCCTGGTGGCCTGGGGGTTCAGAAGTTTGATGATTCTTTTTTATCTTTTCTTTGGTGCACTCAATCCATCTATGTTAGGTACATGAATGGATGCTGTTACTAGGTTATACGCTCTTTAATAGTTTTGTACACCTTATATATGTGGTTTCCTGCAATTTTGATTTTAATAAAGTCACGTGATTTATATAAACGAAAGGAAGCACATATTTTTATAATTTATGTTTACATAGATTGATGCTTTTCGCTGAGTTTAAGCTGCATGTGTCCTCTACACGAGTCTCCAGTCCCTTGTCTATTTGTTTGTTGGGCATGTGTGCATGCGTATATTTTGAATGGGTCTTTTTGTTAATCTATATGCTTTATAATTTTATTTATTCTTTTAGTTTGCAGAGGGTCAGTTTACAGGGCACTGGGGCTTATGGTTGCTGCCTCACCATGTGCTTTGGCTGTAGCCCCACTGGCATATGCTACAGCAATTAGTGCCTGTGCAAGAAAGGTATTTATCAATCTTATTTTGTATGTAATATATAGATGTTATGTACACAAGCTTCCAAAATGCACCAACATTACCTGATTGACTTGCCTGAATGTCTTCTTGTGATTTCAAATCTAAAAATATATTCAAAATATCAGTCAATGCCATACAATGGGCATCTGGATTTGGCCTTATCCAAGTCATGTAGCAACAAACTATACTGTTTTATTGAAAATTTCAGAGGGAATGATTATCTGGCAATATTTGGGAAAAAATGAGAGAGATCAGAATATTATAACAATGAACTTCGCAGAAATCCGCACTTTTAACCATTACATCCTTTGCCATAAATAAATTTAATTTTTACAGGGAATCTTGCTTAAGGGTGGGCATGTTTTGGATGCTCTAGCTTCATGTCACACTATTGCATTTGACAAAACTGGCACATTAACCACTGGAGAATTCACATGCATAGCAATTGAACCAATACATGGACATGTTAGCAACAGTGAGAAACAAATTGCTTCATGTTGTGTGCCTAGCTGTGAGAAAGAAGCTCTTGCCGTGGCTGCTGCCCTGGAGAAGGGAACTACTCACCCTATTGGAAGGTTGTTTTATTTATCTGGATCTCTCTCTTATAACATACTCTCAGTTGTCGTCGATTTTGTTTTGCTAATAATAATTCATATCATTTCAAGTCTGTATATACAACTCGAAGCTGAAGAATTGTTTAGTTATTTTACATAAATTGGATAGACGATCCTTAATGCTGCTTTCCTGTCTTTTTACAATTGAAAAGATTGATCCTTTTGAAATTAGTATTTTCATAATCAAGAATACAGTGCATATTATCTTGAGAAGCAATGGAAGAGTCAGATGCACAAGATTCAATTTTGATAATATTTCAGTGTCGTTTTGCCTTCACCTTGATATTGCAAATTAACGCCTCCAGACCTACCGCCACAACATTCTTCTAATAAATCAATCAGACTGGGCACCAGTGCTAAAGTTTGCTTCAGAAGAATAATAACTGGAAATGGACTGTGAAATGAGAAATAGAGAAGGGACTGCTTTTGTGTATGCTGGTTATGGTTTACTGGAATTTTTTTCGTTCATATCTCCACCGGATATTCGTGGCATGTTTAGGAAATATTCATGTATCAGTCGAAATTCCTTGTGCCAAATTGCGTGATTGCGCTCAAGCATCCTGCAACTCTGACCCATATTTATAATTGAATTAACATCTTCTTTTTTGGTACAGAGCTGTTGTGAATCATAGCATGGGAAAAGATCTCCCTTCTGTTTCTGTTGAAAGTTTCGAAAATTTGCCTGGCAGGGGTCTTTTTGCAACAGTTTCTTGCATTGAGGTACTTAATTTTATATAATTACAAACTTGTTCTAAAACCACTAACTAGCATGTAATCTTGGCAGCCTCTTGACTTGGGGGGCCAATTAGTTTCATGTTGAAAATCTGGTGGATTCCCAATCGATTGTAAAAGGAAATTAGAAGAGCTGTGATTGCGTAAATATATAAATAAATAAATGTAATTGTATTGATGTATAAAATGAAATGAATTGAATTGCAGCAATGATTGGCGTTCTAGAGTCCTCTCTCTCTCCTTCACTTTCACTCAATTAAATGAATGAATAAATAACTGAATACCGTACGCACACATACACACCCTGTTTGTTTTGGCGTTCAATTTAGTCCAGAATATTTCCTAGACTATCCCCCATTAAAAAAAAAATCTAATAAGCTGGTAAAAATGCCCTGTACTTACGCATGGGACGGCCTATCGAATTCATGTTTTGACCCATCGGTTTGCATCTAGCCTCTTATTGCCATTCACTTATTGTGTAACCTTGTTTAGTCCAAATTTTTGCTTATCTAGCTAATAAAGAAAGCTTCATCTTTGGTTCCAATAAGATAGAGAATGTCCACTTTTCAAGGAAGACTTTAGTCCCCCATATTATCCATCTTGGAAGCTCACTGCGTGATTCTGTAAAGAGAATATCATCTCAACCTCGGTGTATCCATAAGAAAGCTTGATTTTTTATGTTACTAAAAAACTGTGTTCAGGCTCATTGAGTTCATTAATGCCTTAGAGATCCACTGTTTTCTATCTAATATTTTCTTGTGGTAAGTTTATAAGCAACAGCATTCCTTCTAATGAGACTACTCTGAAATTTAAATGGTGCTGTATGGAAAAGTTGTCGTTATTTCTTTGTTAGTTGATTTTAATAGGTGACTATGATACATTTGGTTTTTTTTCATGTTGTCATTAAGTTCTCTCAGCATCATGATTAATTTACTGTTATCACGGCCTTTTCTGGTATGACTGATTGGATATATGACATGTTGTGCATTTATGGGGATTGTTCTTGTGAATTCAGTAAGATAATGTAATCAAATGTCATTTAACAAATTTGGTTTTTCATTTAGCTAGCTTGGTTTTGTGTTGGATACAATATCTTTCCAAATTCTGTCCAATTTCCATCATATATAGTATGTGGGCACTTGGCAGTTTCATGTTCCTTAGCTTTTGCACTCTTATTAGCTCTGTCCATGGTTTTGATGGGTAACATCATTTTAGATGTGTGTCTAGAAAGAAGTGGAGTGGATGGTGTAGTCATATGCCGTGTTTAACCCTTTCTTGATTATGTTATTTCTGCATTATTTTATAATTAAGTAATAATAGTCAAATTAAGTCTACAATAATTTTTATTTCACTATAGCCAGGACTCGGAGATGGTAAGTCATTGAAAGCTTCACTTGGCTCTGTGGAGTATATCACATCACTTCTTCAGTCAGATGATGAATCAAAAAAGATTAAGGAGGCTGTTAGCACTTCTTCTTATGGAGAGGACTTTGTTCGTGCTGCTCTCTCTGTCAATAACAAAAAGGTGAACTTTCGTTTTGTTTTCTTACTGTTGAGTTAGGCTAGCCTGGATTTGGTGAAAAATCTTGTTGGGTTTACTTCCGATAGATATGACCGGCATGTACACTAAGATCTTCAGTGGTTAAATTATGGTCGACTTTTAATTCATATATATATATTGTTTTAATTTTGGATATCCTTTTGATTTTGAACTTCTAAATTGCGATATATCATAAAAGATGTTAACAGATTTTGAATGTGATGATGCTGATTAAAATTGCACTGTTTGAAACAAGAAAATATATTTTTTAGGTGGAGATAAAGATAAAATCAAAGTTAAAAGCAGAAAGGTATAACAACGTACTGAAATTAATAAGTTAACAGAAAATAGTAGATTTTTGACCTGGATTATAACAAAAAATGTTGAACTGCTAGATCTAAGAGTTTTAAGTTGCTAGACTGCTACATTTGTATTATTTAAATTTTGTCTTGAGCACGCCCTCTCACCTATAGGTGGACTCATTTTTTCCGATCAAAGCCTAATTCATGTATAATTCATTAAATGGGTAGAGGTGACAGTGGAACTGAAGACCTTTGTTTGTCTTGATACTATGTTGAATTACTTGATCTAAAAGCTTAAGCTATTAGAGTGGGCACATATCATATAAGTCTTGTTTTCAACAAAAAGTAACGAGAGAGAGACACACACAAACAAGACTAGGGGGATATGATGAAATAAGCGGAACAAGCAAAGATTTTGCATTCAGACAACATTGATCGTGGTTGCTACTGTATCGTTTAGCAAATAGTGCGTTCTTATTGTTTTTATATATATATGTAATTTTCATGAATTTCAAAGAAATTAATCTGGCCTAGATTCCAGCAATCGAATTTCCTGCCTAAAACAAGGGAATTAATGAAGATAACAAAATAGTTCGGTGATCATGACATTCTTTTCAACATTCATTAGCCCCTTAATCTCTACTATACTTAACTTTCGAATCTTGTGTGATGGAAAAAAAGGTATTTGTGAATTTTATCTTTATGTTTGATATGCAGGTAACTCTATTCCATTTTGAAGATAAGCCTCGAAATGGTGCTTCAGATGTCATAAAGGCATTGCAAGATAATGGAAAGCTCCGTGTCATGATGTTAACTGGTGACCATGAGTCAAGTGCATGGAGAGTGGCAAATGCTGTGGGCATTGAAGAAGTTCACTGCAGCCTTAAGCCTGAGGATAAACTCTATCACGTTACAAGTATTTCCAGAGATACAGGTGCGAATCTCTATCATATTCAGTCCCTAGTAGAGTTGACTAGATTATTCATGCTCATGCCACCGTGTTATTAGTAGCAATACTTGTATTCAAGTTTATGACCTCCAGTCATGCCTAGCAAGAATCTGTCAACTCGCTCCTTTTTCTGGTGATGATCATTTGTGACGTTTAGTTCTTTCAAAGTTGACTATTTGTCCCTCTATTAGAGGTGTTCCAGAAATTTCTATGATCGAGTAAATAGTTCTACAAAAGAATGGATCCTATCGACTTGGAAAATGGAAAGATTTGTTTCGATTGATTTTCCCTGTTGTGATATGGAAGGAATGTTATAAGGGCATATTCCACATCGAGTATAGATAATAATAATATACTACATATGAGGACCCAATAAGCTAAAATGAATATTCGGATTACATGATTGGTTTGATCAAAAGAGTCGTCATCTTACACGGACATGTTAAGGGTATATTCCACGTCGAATAAGGATGAAAATAATATACAACACAAGGATTTAGACTAATCTTCTTAGCAAAGTGGACCTTTTAAAAAGGAAACTAGTATTAATAAGGATTAGTTTTTTTCATACTGGTTAAAGATTTACCTTTCTTTCCTTTGTGGTGCTCATGGTATAAAAAAATCCAATTGTGGCCCACTTAAGACAAGCATCAGAGTGAGGCTAGCAAAAAATGCTTCAAGGTGCTTAATTTTTAGGCAGTTTTTGTGGGCCTACGCTTCAGTTGTGCCTCACAAACCTTGATGCTTCGCCACACCGCCTCAAGGCTTGTGAGGTATGCACTCCTTAATTCTTTTCGCCACACCGCCTCAAGGCTTGTGAGGTATGCACTCCTTAATTCTTCAGACTTATTTTCTTTGATTTATGTGTTGATCCATTTTGGGAATAGCCCATTTCCCTCTAAAACATACAAATTTTGGGTTTCTCATACGCTCACTTTGAGAATAGTTCATTGTCCCACCAACGAAATTTATAGTTTTTTTTTTGTCAATTAATAATTTTTATTTTTTTATTTATTGTTCCATTATGAATATTGCTCATTGTTTATGGTTTATTATGAGTTTATTTTGCATTTGAATAATTTTTTGACATTTGTTGGGTTTCCCGTGAGGCTTATGCTTCGCCTCATGAAGGAAAAACGCCTTAGTACCCGATTATGCCTTTTTAAACATTAGGTGCTGTAATATGACATTCTATTTGTGTGGCTGAGACTTTTCTTGCAATATATCATCAATAAATATAACCTAATGTAGACTTGCATAATTTGCACTTGTAAATGTACTTGAGAGTTACATCGCTCCATTATAGTATCTTCGTTTAGCTGGACATTGGAAATTGATTTCTTATATACAGTTGGTTCCATGCATATCTATTTGCTGATTGCAAGTAACACAAAAGAATAAATATAGAATTCATGATGATCTTCTTCATCTTTTGAATTTTTGGGCAGGCGGGGGCCTTATAATGGTAGGCGATGGTATCAATGATGCACCTGCCCTGGCGGCTGCCACTGTGGGTATTGTTCTAGCTGAACGTGCTAGTGCATCTGCTATAGCAGTTGCAGATGTGATGTTACTGCAGGACAATATTTCGGGGATTCCATTTTGTGTTGCTAAATCTTGGCAAACGACTTCATTGGTATTTCATTTTCCTTTTCTTTGTTTTCGTGCGTGTGCATGCTTTGAACTGTCCAATTTATTTGCAATTTTAATGCTCCTTCACTTTGCAGGTTAAGCAAAATGTGGCCCTTGCATTATCTAGCATTGTTTTGGCATCTCTTACATCCGTTTTGGGTTTTCTCCCTCTCTGGTTAACGGTATGTTTCATCCAAGAATTCTATGTTGTGTACGCGTGCTTCAGTTTTCATTGCGCTATTTGCGTTTTTTGTCTTGCATCAAAGAAAACCGTCAGCTAACTAACTGCGTAGGATATTTGTCACTGAAATGTTTTCTTATGTTAACACTCAAGCTCATACTTATAATATTTTTATCTTTACATTAACATTCAGGTTCTTTTACACGAAGGGGGTACTCTTCTTGTTTGTCTGAATTCAATCCGGGCTCTACAAGACCCAACTTTGTCCTGGAGGAACAATATTGAGATGCTCGTTGAAAAATTAAAATCACTATTTCTACTCTTCAAAAACCATGGCACCATCCAAGCTGCACCGTTGTAGTTACGCGCACCATTTGCCGTCATATTTTGGTGGTTTTCATGTCCTTGCAACTGTTCGAATAGATAGGATTGAATTCTCTTCAGGTAACCACAAAGCATTGAAGTCCATTGTTAAAAGTTTGAGGTGGACTGGCAAATGTAGTTATTTCACCTGTAAATACCTTTATGAAATTTGCTTTCTTTTGTTGTTCGAAAATGACAACCCCATCGATATCAAAACGAATATATGCAGCAGCTTATCATTATCATCACAATCTGTGTTTTCTTGTTGAAGCTTTTCCACTTTCGAAGTCAATTTTGAACATGGAATGGAATTGTATTTTTACCTTTGGTTATTCTCAATGCTTTTGCAATTTCAAGTGGTTTCTTTCCATGTGGAGGATTGGGATTATTTACCATGACAATTTTCAGTATACAATATAAAGAAAATGCAGTGAATTCCATTTTTTTCTAGATATTAATTGCAAATTACTTGAATAAAAGTAATAAAAAATTCATCCTAGAAAAATTTTAGAAGTTAAATTAATAACGCAAGTACAAATAATGATCAATCTTTTGCTTATTTACAAGAATGAATTATAGCCAAACATGTTTATCAAATTAATCAAAACTCAAAATTATATACGGCCAAACAATATAAAAAGAAAAGAAAAGAAAAATATTCCAACCCTTGTGGCACTCAATCCTTATTTCTTTCTTTCGTTT
This sequence comes from Fraxinus baroniana, assembly GCA_903798355.1. Classification (NCBI taxonomy): domain Eukaryota; kingdom Viridiplantae; phylum Streptophyta; class Magnoliopsida; order Lamiales; family Oleaceae; genus Fraxinus; species Fraxinus baroniana. The sequence continues at coordinate 11,210 of CAIGRO010094326.1, read as the reverse complement.
TTCATTGTTAGTATTATCTAATCGTCAATATTCAATTTACCAATTTAATTTCGACGTCAAAATCTCAAGATCAAGAGAAGATTTTGTAATTAAGTTCAATAAATAATTTCATTTTCACTGTAAAGATTTCCAATTTTTCCAACCTGGGTTGTGAACAGAATGCAGTCAATAGCAGTAAAAGAGGCCCCATTTTAATGTCCATTGATTCATTATAGTCCAGAATTTTGATTGTCCGAATCCCCTTTCCTTCTTTCTTTCAATTTTGCTTTGGAATTATCTATCTGCATTTATGTACAGCAACAGGAATAATCTCAAGTCTGTCACCACATGTCCATACACAGCTGTAATCTTGGGAAATAAAAACCAACTTCAATTTCTGTTAATTGTGAAATTAAAATAAAGAACATGAGACAAACACAGAAATGAACTTGGACTCGATTGAACTTGTGATAATTTTTTTCCCCTTTTTTTCTTTTTGAGTTCTCATTTTTTGTTTTCCTAAGGATTTTCTCAGAAATGGATTCGAACTTTTTCCTCCTTCAGCTCTCTTTCAACAACTTCATTTTCTACCCATCTCTTTTGTTCTCCCTGTACACTAATCAAAATTATTTCTTTTGAAAATATTTTCACTTGAGATACTTCATTAATCAGAAACGAAGATGGTTTCTTCTCTCCAAAAACTAAATTAATCGATTCTACTGATTCCAATGCGATTCATAGTTGCATTCCTGAATCCTTCATTTGCATTTGCTTGCTGCATGCACAACCCAATCTGTTGCTGATGCTGATGCTGTTGCTGATACTGTTGTTGCTGAAATTGCTGTTGGAAATATTGCAGTTGCTGCTGCTTTTGCTGTTCTAGCCCCATCATGTAACTTCTAACCTCTGTTCTTATCATGTCCTGCATCACCGACATCAACTCAGATGTAAAAGGAACAAAAACCTTATCTTGCTGATGTTGAATCTGCATCGGTGGTGATGGCGGTGGTACCACCGCGGAAGTTGATCCAAATGTCGCCTTTTGTTTAGTTGGAGTTTGAGGTTGGATTGCAGTAGCAGCTTTAGCCTGTGGCAATGCTGCTGGAGCCGGTGGAGGCAGAGGCGGTGGCGGTGGTTGGACAGAGAGAAGTTGGAGGGGACTTTTAGGCTGAGCTGAGTCAGGCTTGGAATTCGAGTCAACTCCGGGAAGCGACAGGCTGAGAGAAGTCGGAGGATCATTAGTCGATGAACCGGTTTCGACCGGAGACGAGAACAAGACGCCGGCTCTTGCCACCGATTTAAAAACATGAGAAGCTGACATCACCGGTAAACTTGACTCGCTGGCATCCGACCCGGTTGGGCTACCAGGATTCAAGTAAAGACCCGAGACATGAACGCCTGACCCGGCACTGACGGATCTCTTCAAAGGCTGCTGGTTATAATCCATAAATTCATTCCCTTCATCAGAACTCATAGAAGAGCACTTCCTTTTCAGGGTGGAGTTCCAGTGATTCTTAATCGCGTTATCAGTCCGACCCGAAAGGAGTCGGGCTATGGTGGCCCATTTGTTACCAAACTTAGCATGTGCCCTGATGATGGTCTCATCCTCCTCCGGCGTAAAGGCCCGGTGCTCCACCTGCGGCGAAAGCTGGTTACACCACCTCAACCGGCAACTCTTCCCGGATCTCCCCGGTATAGACTTGCTAATCAAGGACCAGTTTCTTGGTCCATGCTTTTGCACCAGCTTCTGTAGTAGCTCGTCCTCTTCAGGACTCCATGGACCCTTGATCCGATCCATATCCATCTTCTTGCAGACAGTAGTTGTATTCGTCATCGCCATTTTTACCAAAACATGAAAAAATGAAACCAAGAATTTTTGCTCGAATTAATTTTCGGGTGAAGAAGACGAACAAGAAGAGGAAGAAGAGTTACAGAGTCTATAGAAGAATGGGGGGTGGGGGTTATATATAGGGAGGGGTGTGAGAAGAGGATAGGAATGAGCGTTACGGGCAGCACCGCTTAAAGCCAGAAAACAAAAGGGAGGCGGTTGATTGATATTTTTTTTGTGGGATTTGGGATACAGCTGGAAAACGGACACGCGTCACATCTAATAGACACACTCTCATTTACTAGCGTAACCAACACACTCTCCACTTTTGTCTTTTCTCACTCTTTTTTTATTTATTTTTTGAATTATTTGTTAATCCCCTGGTAAATTCAAACTACTACAAAGATAAGGGCAAGTTTGGATTGAGTTAAAATCTAATTTTAATCTAAATCAAAATCAAACAATCAATATCAATCATATCTTTTCAATCACACATTTTAAAATCTTCTATCACAATTCACTAAAATTTTGATTTTAATTCACACCAAACACCCTCTGAAAAGAAATGTTGTATTTTTGTAATGACTCCGTTAAATAAAGGAGTGTTACATCAACGCCTTATTTGACCGTCATTATTTGGTAAAAATAAAGTTTTGAATAGTGAATTTTTAAAGAATGTGTAGTTAAAAAAATAAGGAAAAAAAAATTAAATTTACTTACAAAATATTTGATTATGTTAATGCATAGTTAAAAATGAGTATGTAGAAAAAAAAATTGAAATAAATTCCATCAAATGGGGGCTAATAACTGTCTTTAGTTCAATTCAAAAATTCATATTATATAATTTTTTGATTTATTAATTAATTAAACATGTTAGTGTCATAGTAACATTATTTGTGATCACAATCACGTATCGGCACAAATTGCACAAAGTCGCAATTAGAAATACACAAATTATGAGTCAATTATAGATTGAATCGCAAATCACACATTTTTTATGTTACACATTATTTATTGTCACAATTAACATCGTTGCTATCACCACCTCCTCAAATCTACCATACCACCATCTCCACCTCCAACCAACCATACATACACGCACAATCAAAGATGCAACGACCCTACCACTACCACTACCATTTGCACCAAGAACCACAACTACTATCTCCTCAAATGAGAGATTTATTTTTGCGAAAATTGAATTAGAGACCGGTGGGTGCGAGCTGGATAGGATGATGGATTGGGGTGGTGGTAGCCAACGGTAATGGTAGTGAATGGCGTAGTGGTGGCGAGTAGTTGTGGTGGGGTGGGCGAGGTAGAGGTGTAGTATATTGTCGGAATTGGTTTAAAGAAATCAAGATTTTGGTTAAGTATACTTTAAATAAGTGAACCGGTGTTAACTTTGAGCAAATATTAGAACTTGATCCGATTGTCAAATTATAAATGTAAATAATCAACTTATTCTACTCATCGATTAGATTGTCTAGTATATTTGGAATCTTGAAACCAATTCCAGATGAATGAGAAATTGTAGTCGAACGCTGGAAAGGAAATAGAGAAAAAACTGGTTGGAAAGTGACTATCTCTGTTGCTCTCCTGTCGCTCGATCCTTGCTCAGGCGAGGAAGAGCGACAGCCTAGCGACATGCAGGTGACGGTGGTTCTGTTTTTATCGCTCAAGCAAGAAAGTTAGCCACAGCATGAGTTGCTTTTGTTCGTAAGGTTGCAAGGTTTGACTCGCAACACTTCGTCCACAACCCTCCATACTCTATAAATAGGACCTTGGGACGTCCTTTTATTCACGCCAATAATATGCAATCATAGTATAATATTATCTTCTCTCTCTTAACCAAATTTCGCATATATATATTATTTAAAATTTTGGTTTTCTTTATTTTTCCATTAAGGAGTACACAAACCAAATTCTGGTTCATTGGTCTTGTGTGTTGAAGTACTACTCACATAAGAAGAAGTTGGCGTGTCTTGGAGCTGATTGCCATAAATCCTAGGTACATTTGTGGGGTAAATTCCAATTAAGGACAAAGTGTTCAACACTTACCTCGACTTTGCATCCATTGACGTTATTCATTTGAAATTTCATTGTCGTTACTCTGTCAAAATTACAGCAAAAGTTTGATAAAGATTGTAAGGGAGTTTGTTTGTTACTCCATACACCATATCCATCCAACAATCTTAAGTCAAATTTTTTGGTTGTTGGAGTGACGCTTTTGTTTCGGTTAAACTATTATTTGATTTAACTTCTTCTACTCTTTTTTTATTTGGTCGATCTTCTATTTTGTGTAAACAGAATTGAATTCGATTTTTAATATAGACTCTACTTTGAACGACAATTCGAATATGGAAACTTCGGAATGAATTGTTCATACAGGTACAATCTCTTCTGTTGTTACTGCCCCTCTAATTGCTTTGTATGCTCGAAAACATTCAAATTTCTTGTGCAATAATTATATTCTGAATGGCTTGGGCAACTCGTTATATTCTGAATTGGCTTGGGCAAGAAATCTGCAAAGGAACTATGGGAGTCCTTGAAAAAAAATACAAGACTGAAAACGCTAGAACAAAAAAGTTCATCATAGGGAAATTCTTGGACTATAAAATGGTCGATTCAAAGATGGTCATCAGTTAAGTGCAAGAATTGCAGATTATTCTTCATGATATTCACTCTGAGAATATGTCTCCAAATGAATTATTTCAAGTGGTTACAATCATCGAGAAACTTACACCCATGTGGAAGGACTCCAAGAATTATCTCAAGTACAAGCGCAAAGAGATGAACATTGAAGAACTTGTTGTTCGATTGAGGATTGAAGAAGATAATTGAAGTTCAGATAAGCATGTTGGGAATCACATACCACAAACAAAGACTAATGTGGCGGAATCCAACAATAAAAGTAAGTAAGCGTTATGTTGAACCTTCGAAGAATAATGCAAAAAAAATCAAGGATAAATGCTACAATTATGGAAAGGTTGTACATCACTCTGTCGATTATCATAAATCGAAGAAGCAAACCCAAGCGAATATCACCGAATCTGATGTCACATCAAATAGTATATTTTATATGAATTTGTTGACCGTTATTTTAGAGTGCAACAACGTTGAAAATTCCATGGAATGATGCGTTGATACGGGTGCTACCGTCACATATGTGCCGATAAAGGAATGTTCATTTCCTATATTCCAACCACGGAAGATAAACTGTTCATGGGGAATTTTTCAAGTTCAAAAGTGGAAAAACAAGGCAAAGTGATATTGAAGATGATATCGAGGAAGGAACTTAGCCTCAACAATGTTCTTCACATACCGGATATTCGCAAGAACCTCATGCTAGGTTCTTTATTAAGCAAGAATGGCTTCAAACTAGTCTATGTATCGGATATTTTTGTACTTACCAAAAATAACATGTATATAGACAAAGGTTATGTAAAAGATAGACTATTCAAAATGAATGTCCTAAATGTTGTACCAAATAATTCAAGCAATAAAATATCTTCTTCTGCATATATTGTCGAGTCGTCTAATTTATGGTATCATAGATTTGGACATGCAAACTCTAGTTCAATATGTAAGTAAATGAATTTAAGTTTACTTTCAAGTATGCATTTTAATAATGGAAAATGCGAGATGTGTGTAGAGGCAAAATTGGCCAATAAACAATATCATTCGATTGAACGAACCACAACACCTTTGGAACTAATTCAAACGGATGTGTGACCTAAGGTTCGTACAGACAAAATATGGTAAAAAAATATTTCATCACGTTTATAGATGACTGTACAATATACTGTTATGTATACTTGTTGAAAAGTAAAGATGCAACTTTAGAAGTATTTAAGAACTATAAAATTGAAGTTGAAAATCAACTTTGTAAANTAATTCAAACGGATGTGTGACCTAAGGTTCGTACAGACAAAATATGGTAAAAAAATATTTCATCACGTTTATAGATGACTGTACAATATACTGTTATGTATACTTGTTGAAAAGTAAAGATGGAGCCTTGGAAGTGTTCAAACACTATGAACTTGAAGTTGAAAACCAACTTAAAAAACGAATAAAGATGATTCGTAGTGATAGAAGAGGAGAATATGTTTCACTGTTTAAAGAATTTTGTGTAGAATTTGAGATTATTCATCAAATTACGGCACCATATTCACCTCAATCTAATGGGGTTGTTGAATGCAAGAATCGAGACCTTAAGGAAATAATGAATACAATATTGATTAGTTCAGGTTTACCTCAAAACTTATGCGGGGAAGGGGGAAAGCTATCATTTCGGCAAATTATATCCTTAATAAAATACTATACAAGAAAGTTGAATCACCTTGTGAATTAAGGAAAGATCGGAAACCTTCTGACAAAGATCTTAAAGTGTGGGAGTGTTTGGTAAATGTATAGATACCTAAACCAAAACAAATAAAAATTAGACCTAAAATTATTGATTGTGTCTTTATTAGATATGTTAGCAACAGTAGTGCATATCAATTTTTGGTTCATAAGTCTGATATACTTGATGTATATGAAGGCACCATCGTTGAATCAAGAAATGTTGTATTCTTTGAAGATATATTTTCTTGTAAAGAGAAAGAAGTAAGATTACACAAACGAACCTACGATACTGCAATTAGAAACTATCAAGAGGATAGTAATCATCAAGAAGATGAAGAACCAAGGCACAGTAAAAGACAAATGAGTTATAAGAACTTTATTCCAGATTTTCTAACATATATACTATAAAATAATTTTAGGACATTTAATGAAGCAATTCCACTCCTAAAACTTCTTTTTGGAAAGAAGCTGTTAATAATGAAATTGAATCCATTATGAACAACCATACCTGAGAATTGGTTGAGCTTCCTCAGTGGAACAAAGCTTTAGGCTGCTAAGAGATCTTTGAAAGGAAATTTAAATCGGATGGATCAATAGACAAATATAAGGCTAGATCAGTAATCAAATGGTATGAACAAAATGAATGACAAGATTTCTTTGATAACTATTCACATGTTACAAGAACCACGTCTATACGCGTGTTGCCATCGCTGCATTACATAACTTTGAAATACATTAAATGAATGTTAAGACTGCATTTCTGAATAATGAATTAGAAAAAAAAAATTTATATGAAATAACGTGAAGGGTTTGTTGTTCCTGAAAATGAAAAAAAATGTGTGTAAACTTGTAAAATCATTATATGAATTAAAATAAGCATCGAAACAATGACATGAAAAATTTGACAAAACTATGTTGTCAAATGGTTTGAAAATCAATGAATGTGACAAATGTGTCTACATCAAAATCACACCTAACGGATACATGATCGTATGTTTACATGTTGATGATATACTAATCATGAGGAATAATTCGAATATTATTACCTCGACTAAGAAAATGTTAATAAAATATTTTGATATTAAAGATATGAGAATAACTGGTGTAATATCAGGGATTAAAATCTCTAAAACATTTGATAGTTTGTCATTGTCTCAATCATGTTATATTGTGACTATACTTAAAAAGTTAAAGGCATATGGCGATAAACCAGATAAAACACCAGTTGACTTAAATATACACTAAGCAAAAAATACTGTGATCCTGTATCTCAATTAGAATATTCACGTGTTAGGCACTCGATGTATATTACCAACTATACGCATCATGATATAGAATATACAATCAACAAGTTGAGTAGATTTACGAGTAATCCAAGTTTTAACCACTGGAAAGCATTAGATTCAGTTCTTAAATACTTAAGACATACGGTCATTTATGGATTATACTACTTAAGATATCATGTAGTGTTAAAACTTAAAAGGATATATCGATGTAAATTGGATATTTGACACAAATTATTCAAAATCTACAAGTGGTTATGTGTTTACCATTGGATGCAGAGTTGTGTCTTCAAAATCGTCTAAACAAACTAGTATAGCTCGATCCACGATGGAATATGAGTTTATTGTTTTAAATAAAACTGGAGAAGAAGCGAAATGGCTTCATAATTTCTTGAGGATATTCCATGTTGCGAAAAATCGGTACATGTGATTAATATACATTGTGATAATTAATCGGCTATTGCGAGAGCACAAAATAGTATGTATAATAGTAAATCTTGACATATTCGTCGGAGACAAAATACCATTAAACATTGATATCAAATGGTATGATCTCGATTAACTATGTTAAATCAAAAGAAAACATAGTGAATCCTTTGATGAAAGGATTAACGAGAAATCAAGTATACTATCTTTTTTAGGGGAATTGGCCTAAAACCCATCGAATAGAATCAATATAGCGGAAACCCAACCTTGTAGATTGGAGATCCCAGAATTTTGGTTCAATGAGACAACTAAGTTATGAAAGATTTAGTGTAAATCACTAACTCCCATTCCTACAAAAAGTGCTTGAATAGAAAGTGTTCAAAGATAAGTGTATATCTTGCAAGAAGACAAGCGATGTATTATACCATAGAAGATCACCTATATAAGTGTAAAGTGGGCCCGCTTCTACGAGAAGTTGAGGCTTAATGGTTCAAGACATCGCGTTCATCAACCATGAGAACCGAAATGGTTAGATGAGTTATGGTGTTGGTATAGTTGTTTTAATTTACACGAACTGTTGAATGGTTCAAGATATCACGTTTACCAATTAGCTTATTAAATTCGATTGTATTCAACTAAAGAAGGTTCAAAGCCACCTATCTTGAAGCTATAACTTATCGCATGTACTCATTTGTTAGAGTTTGCATCTCCTTTGCATTAAGTTGTGCATATCGAGGAACTTCCATTTATGTGGGAAATTGTTGGTATTGGTTTAAACAAATCAAGAATTTGGTTAAGTATAAATTTGAACAAGTGATTCGGTGTCAACTTTGAGCAAATATTCGGACTTGATCCGATGGTCAAATTACAAATGTAAATATATCAACTTGTTCTACTCGTCGAGTAGATATTCATAGTGTATTTGAGATCTCTAAACTAAGTTCGAATGAATGAGAAATTGTGGTCGGAAGTTGGAAGGAAAATAGAGGAAAAACTAACGGGAAAGTGACTATCTCCGTCACTCGCCTATCGCTCAAACGTCGCTCAATTGAGGAAGTTGTCGCTCGAGCGACAAACAAGCGATAGTGGTTCTGTTTTTATCGCTCGAGCAACAAAGTCAGCGACATGCTAACGACGGCAAGAGTTGCTTCTGTTCGTAAGGTTGCAAGGTTTGGCTCGCACCACTTGTCCACCCCCTTATACTCTATAAATAGGACCTTCAGAACGTTCTTTTCTTCACACCAATAATATGCAATTATAGCATAACACTCTCTTCTCTCTCTTAACCAACTTTACATATATATTATATAAAATTTTGGTTTTTTTCATTTTTGCATTAAGGAGTACATAAACCAAATTATGGTTCGTTGTTCTTGTGTTGAAGTGCTACTCATACAAGAAGGAGTCGTTGTATTTTGGGAGTTGATTGTCATAAACCGTAGGTACCGTTGCAGGGTAAATATATTAAAGGACAAAGTGTTCAACACATATCTCGACTTTGCATCCATTTGACGTTATTCATTTGAAATTTTATTGTCGTTACTCTACCAAAATTACAGCAAAAGTTTGATAAAGATTTTACGGGAGTTTGTTTGTCACTCCATCTACCATATCCATCCAACATAAATATTTCAAAAGAATAAAGTTGATTTTTGAAATATTAAATTAAAAATGGGTTGGTGTAATTTCCTCTCCATAATAGTCACATTTTTAATCACTCCAACAAATCGAAATAACTTTATGTACATATCCCACTTCTAATTTATTCTACGTAAACTTGGTGAGGCAATGCGGTGAGGCGGTCATCCCCGTCCTTGTCCCGTCAGGAGCATTAATATATGTTCTTAGTTTATTACTAAATCAATTAAAATATAAATAATAATTAAATTTTAAATCGCCACGACAAATCAAATTAATTTGACGTACGAACTCCACTTCTAACTGATTCTATTCGAAGTTTGGGATGAGAACGTGGTAGGAAGGGCATCCTCGTCCCTGTTCCATCAGGAGTTTTCAAGAGTTAGGATGGAGACGAGCCGGATTATCACCACTTATTATTTCAGACATTAATAACTGGTATTATTTTATTAATAGATTATAGATCCACAATAATCACATCCTTAATCATCACAAGAAGTAAAATTAATTTAACATCCAAACCCCACTTCCAACTTATTCTATATTAACTTAAAGATGGCAACGTAGCGGAACATCATCCCTATCCTTACCTCGCCGGCAACATTAATAACTGCTCTTAAGTTAATATTAAAAGACTCATAACAATCACATTCTTAATCACCACAACAAGTCGAATTAATTTAGCACACAAATTCCGCTTCTAATTTATATTATGTAAACTTAGTGAGGGGCAATGTGACAGGACGCTCGTCCTTGTCCCTGCCCTTGTTGGAACTTTTTCAGGAACGAGGCAGGTGCATGATAGAGAGAAAAGGTGAAAACATGCTCATTTACCATGCCCATTTAATTAATTATTCATATATATATGATTTTTAAGTATGACTTAAACTGAAAAATATGAAATTTAAAATAAAAATAATTCGAAGGTTTAGAGAATTCAATTCAGGGTGAGGACCATGATCCATGTTCCCGTCCCATTTATCTTCAAGGATAGGGCAACGCGAGATGGGTTAGGGACTATGAATTTTTCTTTTGGACTATGCAAGACATATTTCAATTACCAAAATCACAAATCTTTTAGTTTATCATCGATATTATTGACATACAAATCTTTTCGTGTGAATAACGTCAGTTATGCTTTCGGTGGTGTAGTTACAAAACAAGATAAAACATCGTGTTTGGACTAATTCCATGGGAAAAGGTCAAGCAGGACTAGAGATGACAACAGGGGCGGTTCGGAGCGGGGTGCCCTGCCACCCCCCACCCCCTTTGACTCTTAGACGGGGCAGGGTGGGAGCTTGCCCTGTTTATTTATTCAATTAACTAATTTTTTTAATTTTTTTGTAATTTGTAATTAATTTTTTTTCTTCACGGGACGGATCCGATTTTTTTGCCATCACTAAGCAGGACCCAATAGTAGTCAGAGTACAATCCAATGGACGATATGTTGTGAAGGTTTTCTACTTTCGTGTGCGAATTGGGAGCTAGTGTTAGCCTTTCCTCCTTTATTAACAAGAAGGCTTGGGGTCTCTCTACCTGGTTAATAGGCACCGTACAAATTGTATTTGGATATTCATATCATCTACTACTATCTCTATTCTATAATAATTATATTTGCACCATTTTTATTTTTTTTTGTTAATTGTACTGTATTTTAATTACAATGAATGTATCTATTTTTTGCTATATTCACACAAATGTTCTCAACT
>CAIGRO010094302.1:0-10770 GCA_903798355.1 Fraxinus baroniana | reverse complement strand
GTTGACTCACAACAAGTGGTACTAGAGCAATTCTGATATTGACTTGTTTTGCAACAATGTGAATTCAACATATTTCTTCTATCTATTCTAAAGGAAAACCCAGACCAAATTTGAGTAAATTAATTTGTTGGGAAGTGCTACAAGTACATAGAGGGCACCATAATGGTGTCCATAATAGACACATGGTGCCCGGGTGCCATGTGTGCCATTATGGTGCCCCCTATGTTCACCAATAATAATCCTAATTTGTTTCCTTTAATGGGTTAAGCTTTAGATGAGATGATTGAATGATTTTCTAAGTTTGATTCTCGATCCCACTTATTTATTAAAAAAAACTGTGTACCTGTTCCACAACTAATTCGGCCTATACGTGACGGGCATGTTAAAAAACTTACATTTGTATACCTTCCATGAGAGATAAGTTTTTTTGGATGCTTGGACTAATCTTCATATTTATGAAAGAACTCGTGACATTTCCTTCATCAGAAAAGAAGTGGAACTGAAATATAATCACCAATCAGAAAGGAAGTGGAATTGAAACGACCAGTTTTCTTGATCACACGTAGGGCTGGGCTTGAAAATCACAGCCCGAAAAACTGACCCAACCCGACCCGACCTGACCCAACCCGAAACGGGTCGGGTCAGGTTGGTTTATGGATAAATTCGGGTCGGATTGGGTAAAATAATTTTAAAATATTTGTGGGTCGGGTCGGGTTTGTCCAAAACCGACCTAATATCTAGTTAAACCCTAGATCTCTTATTTTGTCTTTCAAAATTCCGGCTAGCATTTGCAATGCAATTCTTTCTTCTTCATCTATCCCATCTCGAGTTTCCATCTCCATTGGCGTTGAATCCTCCGACGCCGATGCCACCTCGGTTGCTTGTGACGGTGGCTGATCATTCTTCTTGTCAAGCTCAATAGCGATCACCCAATTCGGATCCGACCGCGCCCTGGCCAGCTTTTGCCATACTCCTATGTGGGAATTCTACAAGAAAAGAACCCCTAAAATTTTACACTTTACAGCAATAATGGAAGTCGGGGAACACGACCGAGCGAACCAACCGGAATATTCACGCTTGCTCCTCCTTAGAAGTCCAAAATATTTATGCTGGAGAACCCACATCCGTCGATCTTGGTGAGAGCTTAAGGATTGTTGATTTGAGTGATGGCATTTTGGTAAATGTGGTTGATGATTGAGGGAAAACCGGGTTTTGGAGGAGGAATTGGATAATGATTTTGTGTTGGACAAGAAATGAGTCGGTTCGGGTCGGTTTAGGGTAGGAGACGGGTCGGGTCGGTTTAGGGTAGAAGTACACAATCGGATATATCGGGTCGGGTCGGGCCAATTTTGGGCCAAACCCGACCTGACCCATTGCCCACCCCTAATCACGCATACTCTGTCATCTGGCTACTAGGATCATGATACCCGATACACTTAGGCAGTTAGGCTAGCATGAGATGCTAAGAAAATACTTCCACAAACACTAAAAGGTTGCAAGAATCTCCATCATCACTCCCTCTTGAGGCTAATGAATTAGGTTAAGAAAAATACGAGGCAATTCCATTATAGAGGACATTAAGGATCCATCATATCATCTATACCTAGACTGAGCATATATAAAAAAAGACACCAGATGACCTTGAGATAATTTTTCTATCAATTACACAAGGATAGAATATAAATAATATACGTACATCCAAACATAAAAAATGTGAATTTTGAAGTAAATTTAGCTCCATGTTTATTCCCCATTATTTCAAAACTCTTTTTTTATATACTCATTTTCAATAACACATTCACAATAAAAGATTAAAATGAAATGAAATATAAAACATAGATAAAAACTGCATAAATTAAATTGAAATCAGCCATATATTCCTCAATTTTATTTTCATTTTTATTCTGATTTCTTTAATTTCCCTCAAAGAGCAGATGCATTCGAAAGGTACCAAACAACTCAATAATCAAAACAGAAACTGCAGACACAAACAGACCGGTTTATATTACAGAAGATGTCTTAGTACAGTATAACACAAATATCATTACAACATAAGCATACAAGCATACACTTTCATTCCTCACTCAACGCGTGAAATTCTAATTTAAGGTAGTACATTTGTAAGTTCAAAGCAAGAAAATTATTTTTAAGAAATAAAGCCTTTGCTCTTCAAACTCTGGACAGTATCCCTGATAATCTGCTCCATGGGAATAAATTCGAGACCCAAGTCTATCAACTTCTTTGACGCGTCCTTGGTCCTCAGTAACCCAGGCTGAGTATCCTTGGGGAACCTACAAAAGTGAAACACAAATATTCTCATTTGAGAATCATTAACAGGAAAGACAGTGCAAATATATTGAGTGCAAATATATTGAGAGAGCAAGAAAAAACAGCATAGATACAAAATTTAAAAGAAAAAGAAGTAAAAAAACGTGCACTTTTTTTTTTATTCACGGGAACGAAGTTTGAAATAGCAACCCACGGCCAAAGAAATGAAAATGGGAGTAAACAAGAAAAAGAAAATATTCTATTATAATGAAATTGGACTAGCCCATAAACACAATGCAGTCTCTTTTAAGTTTCAAGAGTTCTGTATACTTAACCAACGTTTCACAGTTCAAAATTGTGGATATTTTGCAAGAGTATGCAACCAGAGCCCCTTACCTTGGAACCTTGTACTCTGGGAAAAGCTCCGCCACCTTAGCAGCAAAATCACTATAATGAGATAATGCTTCAACACACAAGTGCCTTCCAGTTGCTGACTTGTTCTCATACACCAGTATGTGTGCCAGAGCCACATCTTTAACATGGACAGTTCCAATAAAGATATCTTCATATACTTCAGTGCAACCTTTAACCCAAAGAAAAAATGATAAGTGATCTCAACATTATTCCCAAGCATAAATGGTATAATTCTGCCATGAATGAGCGCAATAGTTTTTATCATTATTTTTTAGAACCAATTAGCAAAAAGATCAGTGCTTGCTTCTGATTACTTACTGTTGCAAGTAGGATTCTAATCTTAAAACTAAGGTACTCTTGATTGCAAAGGTAGAAAATGGATGTAAAGAAAATGTTCTACACGGAATTGAATTGTCTAAAAATTGTTTTATTGGAAATTGTAATTAATTGTGTTTGATTGATATAATGTTCTGCCTGGAAAATGTTGAAAGTTTGGTGTCCGTTTGACTTCGTTTTTTATGAAAATTGTCCATTAAAGTGATAATTCGATCTAGAATTTTTTTCAATTGCCAAAATAAAAATAAAAATTATCATACCAAATACCATTCGTTTAGCTTTGTTTTGCATAAAAATTGTCAATAATTTTTTTTTTAATTACCCAAAAAAAAAAAAAATCAAAGTTGGAAAAACTTTTACCACCAAAAAGGCAAGAAAACCAATTCACCAATTTCCTAGAAAAGAGGCGCGTGAGGAAGCAAATTGGAAAACCAAGTCCCTAGAAAATTTCGCCTATCAAACACTACTTTTGTTGGAAAAAGGAAAAAGTTTTCCAACTATCCTAGAAAAATAATGCATTTCAAACACTACCTAAGCATGAAAACAGATGAGTGTAAAAAGGAGTTGTACAAATTGATAAATGTTCTTGTTAATAAATCAAATAACAGTTTATGCTCATCACTCATCTAAAATTAGAATTACCCTGAAGAAGGCGTAGAATCATCAGCATGCTAGCATTTAATGTTGGAGGAATAATTGGGCCCATCACTGTTCCAGGATTTATCACAACTAGATCCAATTTCTTTTCCTTGGAAAATTCCCAGGCAGCTTTTTCAGCTAGTGTTTTAGAAAGGGAATACCATAACTAACATACAGAACAATAAAACTCCATCAACGTATTAATCGGCATAAAATACAGAAAGTAATTATTAGAATAAAAGTATGCACAATAGGTGAAAAGAGAACATTTGTATATCCTTTCAGCATAATATAGGACTTCAATATAGAAGAAAAATCACCAATCAAAAAATATAGAAGAAAAATAAAAATGGCTACTTAGAACATTTCTGAATTAAAACTATTATACATATACTCTTAAACCTGTAATGAAAATTTAGAAAAAAGAAAAATGAGATAAAAACTAGTTTCTTTTGTTTATACACATCTTGTTCTTGCCTACTAAACATTGTTCTCTGAATTTTAGCATACTTCTTTCTTTACCATGGGAAAAGAGCATCATCATGCATACATACTTATATATATATATTCTTCCTAAATCACTTTTCACCTTCCCTCCCTTATGTTTGTCCCCCAGTATGCCTTTTCTTTGTTACATTAACAAAACTGCAAGATAGTTTCAGAAAGTGAATTGGACATCAGTGGTTGACTCTTCTAGATCACTTATCATATTTGTACAAGTTGACAAAATCAAGTCTATTCCCAATAATAACATAACCCCCCATATCATCATTCTACTTCTTCAGGTTCATGTTATCTTGACCTAACTACAAGTCATGCACTCTTTTTCTACCTTTCCATTTTCAATCCATGCCCTTCACTTTTGCTACTTTATCATCAAGCACGGTCACTCAACTGAGATTGGCTACATGAAACATTTTCCTTCCTATCCTTTTCTCTATGTATATCCTTCTTTATTTTTGGTTAATGTATATGCAGAAATAATCAGTAGTCAATTGCACCTACTCGCAGTTGGCTATTTTAAAGAAGGTTCATACCAACTTCTATATTTTTTTCCTTTTCGAGTTTGAAACTTCAACAGAAATAGATATTAGCATATCTCCCAGCGTATGATCTGCCTTGTGAAACAAGTATACGCAAAAATCGAATAGAGATTTCTTTAGTTTTCATATACATGCTCCTCATTGACCATACTAGATGTGAGCCTACCAAGCAGTTTTGAAATCAAATTACAGCCATTCTATCATTTTCCTTTTGGATAACATTGTAATTATAATTTTGATGCTGACAAAATCTATCTTTTTATATGTATATAAGAGTAATATTATTAATTTATTCTTTTGTGACAGCAAGAGAGAGACAGTACCCCCTTCTGTTTGCAATATTCCTCATCCGTCCAGCACTCCTCATTCTTGACAACATCGGCTGGCCAATTCGGGCTTGGGACGATGGCAGATGCAGATGAGGTCACCACTACACGCCTAACCCCGAGTTCTTTTGCTGCCGTGAGCACATTAATTGTGCCTTTAATTGCTGGTGCCAATAGCTCATTCTTCATAAAAAATCCAAACACAAATACAGGAAGTCAGCATATAGCAGAGTAGTAATAGAATTCATATGCACGTACAGATATGTGGTCGGTAGAGAAAAGTTTTGTGCAACCTCAGGATCTCGGACTTCTTCAACAATGCAAGGAGAAGCAAGGTGGAAGACACCAGTTGTGCCAGTTATGGCGGTGACAATGGAATCGTAGTTAAGGAGATCAATTTGGAAAAGCAGGAGATGAGATTTAGCTCCTTCATAATCTTCCAAATGTTTCGTTTCTTTCTCATCCTCTGAGTAGTATAACAACATTAAAAGCATATTTAGCTAAGCTTAAAAAAAGTAGGGTAACTTTTTTCTTACCTTTTAGTAAAAAAAGTTAATTATTTTGAGGATGTTTGGCTAAGCTTAAAAAGATTACTTAAGTAAATAAGTAAGTTTTAAAATAAATGTTCTTTGTTTTAATTGTGAAAGTTGAAAATAAGTAAATTATTTATTTTGATACCAATATTGTAAGAGCTACTTTCAAAGAAATAATCATTTTTACTTAAAAATAAGAAAAAGTAAGTAATCGTTAGGACACAAGTTACTTAGAAATAAGTCACTCTTAGAATTAAAGTTCTAAAACTTAGCCAAGCATGCTCTATCAATGCAAATTAATCACAACGAAGAAGATAATGTCCAAGTATGAGAACAAGAGTATATAACTGAGATCTTTGACAGTGGCATGAACAGTGTATCCACGTTCGAGAAGGAGACGGACCAGCCATGAACCAATGTAGCCGCTGCCTCCTGTTACGCAAACCACTTCTCCTTCTCTCTTTGCCATTTCACTACCACACACACACTCACACACTTAGCTCCAGTTCTCCAGAAACTCAGCATTTGTTTTAAACAGTTGATATTCCAATAAATACTGGTGAGACTAGCAAAGAAATTTCTTACTATACAGTGTAACTAATGAATTGTATATCTATAACAGCAATTAATAAACACTTAATTTACTTGCAATTTTAATGATCATATGTAACTGAAAGAAAAAAAAATGGGATATTGCGGGACAGAATCAGAGAGAAAGAGAATAACCGGCGAGAGGGGGGGAAGACATACCTGCAGAGGCTTCCTTCGGCTGATTTACTTCCGATGGAGAAAGATAATTGGGGATGGATTTGGTTTTGGTCATTCTGGGACTGTGGTTCTACCAGAGGTTAAAGGTAGGGCGGCCCACCCTGGATGGCCATGGTTGGCTGTTGAGGAATTTTAGAGTTACGTGTTGTACCAATTTTCGTTTGATCGTCCACTCCGGGTCCCGCGAGACAATCATCATAAATAATTGAAAGCACTAATTCTATGTTGATATTTTCACACATTTCCCTTGAATTCT
Source organism: Fraxinus baroniana (assembly GCA_903798355.1). Classification (NCBI taxonomy): domain Eukaryota; kingdom Viridiplantae; phylum Streptophyta; class Magnoliopsida; order Lamiales; family Oleaceae; genus Fraxinus; species Fraxinus baroniana. Next base: position 4,187 of record CAIGRO010094302.1, on the reverse strand, counting down.
TGGTACGCTGTTTTTATACGATGAATTTTAAAAAAAATCATGATTATCAATTAGATTTTTTTTTTTACCAGTAATTAGTATAACAGAATGAAATGGAGATGAAGATAGGAAAAACTGAAGAATGAATTACAAACTAGAAGCCATGGAAGCCTTCTAGGTCATTTTCTCTTCTAGATTATTCATTGCATGCTGGACCTCCATTGCTCCTCGTTTGGCTGACTGTGATGACACCTCACTTGCGTCAGCTTCCTTATCATCATTCGACCATTAGAAATTACTCTAAATGAATTGATTATGGACATTATATTAATTAATAATATAGAGCCAATACATGACACACCCTTTACTAACTCTTATTTTGATCCATGTTCTTTCTTACCCAGTCCAAAAGCGAGGCATTTGAACTCGATTCAGTTCAGTTTGTAAAAAAGATATGATTCATATAAGATATAAAGAATCACATTTCAGCTAAAATTAACGATATAAAAGAATCACATTTCATCTAAAATTAGACTTAAATAGAAAGTTGTTCAAAAAAACAATCTCTACTCTTAGAAAATGGACATGGCTATGGGACGAAAGGATTCGAACCTCCAATTAGTGGGACCAAAACCCACCCGCTGCCTTATCACTTGGCCACGCCCCACTATCAACTTTTAATCTCCACTAAGAAACAATAATATTATTATTGGTTGTTTGTCAACTTCAGTCCAAATATCACTAACCTCTCAATTCAGGGACGGATGGAGGGGGGGGGGNGGGCAGGGCTACAGCCCCCCCTCCCTCCCCTAACTGAAATTTTTTGTAGTTAGGAAAAAAAAAATCATGTGTAATTTTTATTTTTTTTTACGTATTAGCCCGGTCTGTAATCCGATCCTGGATCCGTCCTTGCCTCTCATATTTTTAGATTTGAGTATCGCATACAATATTGCCCATTTTTTGAACTATATATATACCTAATTGTAGAAAATTGCAACTAATCATATAAATTTCGGCTTTCCTGAAGGGTATTTTTAGGTATACGAACCTCTTTTTAGATGAAATATGATTCAAAAAGTAGTTGAGGTGTATGTGATGTTCAAATCTAAATATAGAAAAGATAAATGATATTTTTGAAATGTGAGCCGTTTCTTATAACATCGAATTGTTATCATTCATATATAATGATGCTAATTTGCCAATTGTTACAAATGAAAACGTATGTGATTTGATTCTTATTCTTATGGTTGCTGCTTATTGTTAACAAACACAACTTAAAAGAAAATCAAATTGATTTTTGTTCAAAATTTTAAGAAGTGCTGCTATCATTACTTTAATGTGAATTAATGCCTCCAAATGTTACTGGGATAGTGAAGAACCTTATGCATGTGCCTTTGATGCTTATTCTTAACCATAAGTAACAGAGGAATTTGTTATCTTTTTTGTGCAAAGTTATTAATGTTAAGATTCACGCAGATTCTTAAACAAAAGTAACAGAACAAGAAGTTGAAAGACTTAACCTTGTTATTGATTTGCAGTTTGCATCGATGACTTTTGTTAGTTTTATGATCTATTACGATAGGAGACGTGATCAACCTGGAGAGTACAGAGACTGTTCAGTCATTGAAATCGTTTTCAAAATTTGCAAAGTAGATGGAATAATTTAAAATTGGATACTATGGGTGTGAAGAGCCTTATGAACCGAAGACGACTAGGTGAAAGTCATAATATTCTTGGGTGATGAAATGATAGAGCAAAATATGTCCATATTATGATTCAGTCTGTGAATTGAAAAGAATTTTGAAATAGCCTACGATTTAGCAAGTGAAACTAGGATAAAGCCCCTTGTACATGTGATATTGCCATGGAATTGTAATGGAGTGAGAAGACAGATTATAATTGACAGAGTTAAAATTATTTTTTGACCAACTGTCAATCACAGTTTGTCAAGTGTGAATGTGACAAAATGTCCGATAAAATTTCCTGTCAATGTAGCATGACTCGTGAAACTATGGTTGGTGTCGAAGTGCTATCCTTTCCCTTGCTAGGAATATGTCAGTCCATTTTGCCACTCTTTGATAAAAGAAAGGGAAATTTCAGTTGGGCCTCAGAATTTTCAATTTGAGAAGGAAAAATGGGCCTCCTCATGATCAAAAGGCCGTTCAAAAACCTTGAGAACTAATCTAGGGCTTCCAAACGTTTCGGCTTTTGCACTGCACTGCCTTCTATAAATCATTTCTACGGCGGCTTCCCTTCTGCCTTGTTTCCGATCTCCTCTCCTCTCCTTTCCTCTCCTCTTCTCTTCGGATTTATGAAGGAATTTTGCGTAAGATCTGCAAGCAATATTTTTGAATTCCTGGTATTATTATGATTATTTTCAAGAATTCGTGATGTTATTCTATAATTATAATATCATTTAGATGCCGATTAGTTTAATGCGTGAATCGCACAAGTACTGAAGGCTGCTCTAATGCGATGAAATGTAGAGGAGCCTATTTATAGTGTGCAAATATTGATACGAAGGGCTCCGCTTTGCAGCTTAAATTCATTCTGTTAGTATTTCTGCTGCCAGTAAAACCCAAACATTTCTTTATGAATAGATAATAATATCTGAGTCTGTTTGATTCATGCTTGTAAATTACTGAAATCAAGTCACCGCCTATTTTTATCAATTTATAATTTAAACTATTTATAAACACTTCTTTGAATTAAAATACTGATAAACATAATTCTTCAACAATAAATTGTTTTTAATGGATAGTATATCTCTATTTTTTTCATTGAATTCACTTTATTTTTCATTTTATTTTTTTGCAGAAGTTGGATACACCTTTTTTAGAGGGATTTTGGATGTGTAATTTCTAAGTTCATTTGAATTTTTAACCGAGTTGCAGGAATCATCCCCAGCAGTGGGATTATAAGAATAATTATAGATATTAAAGTTTTTGTTGAATGGATTGAACTGGACAGCTTGAAATCACCATTTTTGTTGAAGTGCACTTGTAGAGTTGGGGGTTGGGTCGAGTTTGGGCCCAATCCGAACCCAACTCAACATGTTTAAACAAACCCTTTCAGGCTTTAAACTCGGTGCCGTTCAAACCAACCAATCTTGGGTGGGTTGGTTTTTGACTCACAAATATTAAAAAACAATTAAGTAAAAAATCTTGATGCTTCCCATTTATTGCATCGATAAATGAGATTGAGTCCTTATTGGGTAGACATTGAAATCAAATTTTTAATAAATTTTGATAAAAGTTGAAGAAATATGTGGTTGAAAAGTTGTGTGTTATATGAGATGGGTGGTTAAAATAATTGAAGATTTTGATTTTGATTTTGATTTTAATTGAACTATCCAAATCAAATTGGAGTTAAAAAGGATGGTGGAGGAGCTTTCAAGGCACATCTTCAAGTGATAAAAGGGGAATGTGGAAAAAATTTGCTTGAGGCTATTTTGTCAAGGGTTCAAATCCTGAAATATGAATTTGATTCTTGGGTAAGTACTTTTGAGGCATAATCTGCGATTTACTTCCTTTATCAAGATTCAGGGTAGGGTAGGGCAGGGCAAGGTAGGTGGGGGTCAAACCTACGATTTACTTCCTTTATCAAGATTTAAGGTAGTGTAGGGTAAGACAGGGCAAGGTAGGTGGGGGCCAATTGGAATGCGGTTCATCCTTTAAAGGAAGATAGTGGAGGACCATTGCCCTATCGGATGATGTGATACTTTTCGATTTTTGACAAGAAGGAGCGGTGACAATCCTCCATTGAAGTACAATTGCCAATGTTTATCCTTTTGAAATTTTTAAGTGATTTGATAATATCAACTGGTTTTAATAATTGAATATAAATTGGACCTTTTCAAAATGGTTTGATTTGGAGGGGTATTTTTTTAAATTGCCCTTGTCAAACATGTATTTTTTGATTTTGTTCATTTTTATTTTTTTTGACATTCATCACAATAGTCTTCTAAGACTTAAAAGACAAAAATACCCTTAAAATGATACACAATTACAAATATATAGTATTGTTTAAAAGATAGTAATACCTCTTTTAAGTTATAAAGAATCAAACACTTCCCACATAAAATTTCAAAATTAAATCACTCTCTTTATCTGTTTACTTCAACACATAAAATTGTTTCATTTCTCATCTGCTTCAAACTTGATAACGGATAAATTCATCAAACGCTATACAAGAAAATATTATTCACA
>CAIGRO010094299.1:0-11376 GCA_903798355.1 Fraxinus baroniana | reverse complement strand
CCCATTTTTGCACACTTTTCATTCTCTTCATCAATATAATCCTACAAACACAAATTATATCGAATTAAGCCACATTTCAATATATCTATCGACAATAGTCCATGTTTTGTGGTATAAATAAGTGCGTAAAACACACTTATCAATTGCCAACATTCTATGTCTTTTTAAGCTGTTTTACGTGTAAAACTGATTTCATCTGCACTTAATGCCTGTCTTCAACTACTGATATACCCAGCCTGATGTTGTCTCTGCTGTTATCATATCATAGCTCTGTGCTTGTTTCTGTCAATAATATTACTGCGTTCTTGATGTTTCTTTCAAGATTGGTGTAAATTTTATATGATATATAATTCAATAGGTAAAAGATTTTTAGTAGGACGATCTTTGTCAGTGTCGTTTCTAGTTCTATTGTATCTTTTGCTCGAAAGCTTTAAACAAGAAACTTATTTTCAACATTAAACCACTGCTAATTTTACATTCTTAGTCACTATTCTGACTGCAAAATATTGCGTCGTAGGTGCACTGTATGCCTCGCTGAATATCGTGACGAAGATACATTGCGTATTCTGCCAGTCTGCGGCCATTCCTTTCATGCTACGTGTATTGACATATGGCTGCAACAGAACTCGACATGTCCAGTATGTCGAATTTCTCTGCGTGAAATTCCCGAGAGAAAGTGGTATATGCAACCCATGTTCAGCTCAGCTATCCGATCTCAATACAACACTCAGTCCATCAATCGGCATTTCTGTCACTGCTTATCAACCGGCCATACTCATTCATTGAGATCCCGAGACGACCCGATAACAAACCCCGTCCAGGAGGCTCCTCTTCAACCAGAGGATGGCAAAGAAACAAGTGGAGGACCAGTTTAGTTGGTAAGTTCCAGCCGCAAGATTTAATTCTCTAATGTTAGCACTCATCTTATTTACTAGTGGCTTTCTGTACATATGGCATTAGTGATTTTCTCTATCTATATTCTTGTTTTCTTCTAGCTTGGTGATTTTTTGGCATTCCGTTAGTTCAGTTAGATATCTGTGTTATATAGTTGATACCAGCTTGACGGGTCCTCGAACTTTCTCATTTGGTCCCTATATCAATTTTATTTTTTCCGATTCTGTCTCCAAACTTTCATTTTTGGTGGAGTTGGTCTATATATTAGATGGACATCATTAATTTCGTTTATTCGTACACACTCTGTATGAATTAATCTTGTTTAAGCACTCTAAAGAAACCTCATAAAGTAACCTGAAACCAAACAAACAGGGAAAGTGATCGAAAAAGGGGGAAAATACAGCCTTGTTTAATCAAAATTAATCAAGATTATAACTTGGCAAACCCATGAATTTTCTATGCCCTTGGCTTGATCTTGGCTCTTTGGCTGTTTTCATCACCACAGTAAATTCCAGCTTCGCACTGAAGTACGCCTTGCCATTATCCGGGTAAATGGACTATTCGAAAACCTGCACCATTCTGGCCAACATTTAGTTGACGTGCACTCCCGGCAAATTCTTCGTCCAATGCCGAATGGAGTTAATAATTGCATCATGTTTTCAGAAAAATCATAAAAATTCTTGTAGATGGAGAATGAAGTTACATTCCGAGCTGCCAAGTAACTGCATACAATTTCCAAAAGAATCCAAACTCATACATTTCTCCTAGAACAGAGGACAAAGTTTTCACCCGTACATGTAGTAACTGTATCCAACAATTAAGCTATTTGTACATTTAATTTGACACACTTGTTGACAGATGGGTGACCTGACGACGTTGTGATTGTGCAAAGTGTAAATTCCCTATTTGTTATCGAAAAATGAACTTTTTAACAATAGAGAATTCACGTGTTAAATTTTAATGCATTTTTCCCTTTCTTTTTATTCAAAATATCTGAAAAAAAACTGAAAATGGAACAAGGTATTTCCCGCATGATATTTTTACTCCATCTGGGTCCCATTTTAATTTTAATGCAATTTTTTTTTTCTTTTTCAATTAAACATTCTTCAATAAAATAATTTACACATAAATTCAAAAAATTTCCATCTTTTAATCACACATTATCCAAAAAATCATTGTCCCAAAATACAAATTTTTCTTAAAATCACTCTTCTTTTATGTAGCCTGCCTAAATATGAACGCGAAATTCACTATGCAATCTGGACAAATAAAATTGGAAGACAGAATATATTTAAAGCTGATTTCTTGAAATATCATGAAACTGCAAAGAAAGATTTAACACTTCTCATCCATCGACTCTCATACAAGTGATTAGCTGAAGACAGCTTTTAAACTCGCCCTTGAATTTTCTGTAGACCTTTGTATGATGTTGGTAGCTGGGACAAAAGTTGGGACTTCAGGCGACCATACTTATAAACCATTTGGCAACTGTGTGATAAACCATTCTGTATGGTCCTAAAATTTAGAACATTTGAGTTATTCAAAGAGCTTGACAAGAGAAAAGTGCCTTTTAACTCTAGGGAACAAATTATTGCCACCAACCGATTAGCCTTAGCCTTCGACTTTTACAAACCAATACCGACAACTGCCCAATGCAAACTTAATTCTTCAGAAATACTTATCACCACAGAACCCAAATTAATTTTAGTGGTTTTTCACAAACCATCAAAAAGTTAGTTTCTTTCTCAGCTTTACGACTCTTTTAGCACTGCAACTCCTGGTTTTCATGACCTAAACTTCCTCATTTCTTTGTAGATCACCATAAAGGAACAAAGTATGTCATTCTAGTAGCTGTAGCTGCATCGCTTCCAAAAGGCTATTTGCAAAATTCTTGATGGGCACTCCTTGAGATTTTCTGTATGGAACTTATATAGGACCCTGAAACAGATTTCAACTTATTCAAAAGGGTGCATTCACACGCGTTCAAAGCATTTTCAATTTTTGACATTGTGGCTATAAGAACAAAATTCTCCCCATTCCCAACATCAATCTCATATAACTCCTCAAAAACCTCGTCTAACTCAGTAATTAACCTCTTGAAAAACAACTCACTTGAAGGAATCACATTTATGATCAGAACACCAAGCTCGCAAAGAACCTCTCTTGCAGCTAGAAGAACCGACTTCTTAACAAACTCCAAAGGTGGTGCGCAAATGCCCATCGTTGCATCACTTGAATCCAAATCAACCATAATCATATCAAACTTGCAATCAGCAGTTATATTCTTCGCAAGTTTTTCAACAAGTTCTATCCCATCTCCAACAACTAAGTGAATCAATTCGTTGTTTTCTAATCCAAAATACTTTTTCGCAACTTGCAGTACAACTTCATCATTCTCTACTCCGGTGACATCAAAATTCAATTGGGAACTCAAAAATCCAAGCAATGCACCACCACCGATCCCCAGACACAAAGCTTTTGGCCTAATCCCGCCCTTGATTCGGATTTCCAGATGAGATCCAATTACCGAAAGGCCCCCCACCATGGGACTCAAATATGGATGAACCAGAACACTATTATCCATTACAAACTCCAAGTTATCTAATTCTCCAGAATTGAATTCATTTTTCGGGAGAATTCTCATCTGGGTTTGCACTAAATTTGGCATTCTCTTAAACCTCAATCTCCTCCTAAACTCTTTAGTGTTATTAGTTTCCACCACAACATTTTCTATTAGCATTTCGCCAGCACAAGGCCCTTCACAAATTTCCAAAATTTTGCATTTTCTCACCTCGTCTTCATAAATCAAGAAAGGAATTTCAGGGAATTCGCTGTTACAAATACCCTTCTGATAGAAAGCTGATTTGGGAGTTAGAGCTAGTAATAAAGGGCGTAATTTTTCTTCGGTTTCCTTTGACTGATTGGGTGAGGGGTAGGGCGTGGAAAAATACGAGGTGGGGTGGGAGTGAACCGGAGGATTTCCAATGAGGATTAAGCGGGAGAGGTGGTGGGGTGTGGTGGAGGAGAGGAGAAGCTGAAGATGGCCGGAGAAAGTGGAGAAAATCCAGTCGGATTCGCGACCGGGTGGTACCCACATGGCGGCAATTCTGGCGGTGGATGAAGATGGAGAGTCGAGAACTGCGACGCGGAGGAGGTGGTGGTCCTGGGAAAGAGGGTTAGGGAATGTGAAGGTGATGTAGCGGGAAGGGACTACGGTTTCGAAGGTGGTCGGATCCAGTGACATTGTTGAAGGTTCGATTTGTGAGGATGATGAGAGGAACACAATATTTACTTATTACTGTAAAAATATATAAAAAGCATATTAATTTATAATTTTAATTAGCCCATGTTGGGATTTCAGCATTCCCACTCCTTTCAGGCCTATTCGAATGAGAATCCAATTGTAAAAATTACACAAAATCAGAAAAATTTCAAACATAAGATTTCACTTTTCAAATATCAGATATTTCATCCCATTCCTATATGTTAAAATAATAATACAAATAGAGAGAAAACACAAAAGGATGCTAGGGTTCTTGATTAATTGAATTGATGAAGATACAAAAAATAAGGGCTTTAAATACTAACATAAATGAAGTGACTAATCTACCCTTAAGATAAAATAAAACTAATATATTTAACATATCCCCTCAAACTCATGATGCTGCTGTAAGAAGCATTGAGAGTTTGCCAAACAAAAAATGAAATCGTGAAATAGAATGTGACTTTGTAAATAAGTCAGCAATCTGCATGGTGGAAGGAACAAAAGGTAATGTGATAGTGCCAAGCTGAAGATGATGTCGAGTGACATGACAATCAATCTCAATATATTTGGTTCTCTCATGAAATACTAAATTGCACACAATTTGAATTGCACTCTTATTGTCACAATACAATGGAGTGGGTTGGCGAAGAAGTACACCCATATATGCAAGCAACTAACGTAGCCAAACTATATCACAAGTACTAGAAGCCATGGCACGATACTCTGCTTCCGTGGAAAACTTGGAAACAGTATCTTACCTCTTCCAAGAAATAAGAGAATCCCCAAGAAAAATACAAAATCCAGTGGTAGAACGATGATCTGTAGGATCACTAGCCCAATCGACATCAGAATATGCTCGCAATGCTAGTGATGAAGTAGATGAAAGAAAAAGGCTCTGAAACTGAGTGCCACGAAGAGACCTCAAAATGCGAAGAACATCAGCCCAATGAACTGTAGTAGGCGCAGTAATAAACTGACTAACTACATGAACATCATGTGCAATATCTGGACGAGTGATAGTGAGATAAACCAAACTACCACAACAGTAAGATATAAACCAGGATCAGATAATGGAAAGCCATCAGAAGAAGAATATCGAGCATTAAGCTCAAGAGGCGTATCAACGGTCTTATTATCAATAAGACGAGCACGCTCAAATATATCTGCTATGTACTTGGACTGAGAAAGAAGATAAACTGTCGGAGAAGATGCAACTTCAATACCTAGAAAGTAACGGAGTGAACCCAAATCTTTCATTGCAAAGCAACGAGCTAACTCTGACTTTAATTCTGCAATACCATCAATATCATCACCAGTAATAATCATTTCGTCAACATATAAAGAAAGCAAAACACGACCAATGGCTGTACATCTATAAAATAAAGCTGAATCATGATGGCTAGGATGGAAACCAAGGGAAGCAATCACAGTGGAAAACTTCTTAAACCAAGCTCGAGGTGCCTGTTTAAGGCCGTAGAGAGCTTTTCGAAGTTTGCAAACTTCACCAGGTTGGTGGGAAACACCAGGAGGAGGAACCATATAGACTTCTTCCTGTAGATCACCATTCAAGAACACATTTTTAACATCCATCTGAGATATATTCCATCGTCGAATGGAAGCAACTGCAATAAGAGTGCGAACAGTAGTCATATTTGCAACAGGTGCAAAAATCTCCTCATAATCCATACCATACTCTTGAGAATACCTCTTTGCAACTAATCGGGCCTTATATCGTTCAACAGATCCATCTGACTTGGTTTTGATTTTATAGACCCAACGAGAACCAATTGCTTGTTTTCCTAGCGGTAGAAATACCAAGTCCCAAGAATGTGTCTGATTCAGAGCAGTAAGTTCCTCAGCCATAGCTTCCTGCCATAGTGGATCACGAACTGTTTCTCTATAGGACAAAGGCTAAGAAAGACGATGAATATAAGCTAAAAAAGAAATGAAAGAACCAGAGTAACAAGAGTAAGCAAAGTCTGGTAATTGAGAGGACTTACGAGTACATGTATGATAATGAGGAGAAGGAGCCCCAGTCTTAGGAGGTGATTGGACAACCATAGGATAAAGGGGAACAATTGAAGTATTAGGAGCCAAAGTACCAGTATCTGTAGAACTATCAATGGGAACCTTGCAAGAATCATGATCTGAAGTGGAAGTAGATGTGTGTGGAACAAAAAGTGGGACATTTTCAGTATCAACGTCAAATGGATCAATGCGAATAAGATCAGACCTAGTCATGTTATGAGAACTAGGAGGAATAGTAAAGAAAGGTATATGTTCAAGGAAAACGACATGACAAGAAATATATAATTTTTGACCAATTGGATCAAAACAACGATAACCTTTTTGTCATGCACCAGAACCCTGAAAGATAGACATAACAGATCTAGATGATAATTTACTACGCTCGACATGAGGTCGAAGGACAAAATTGGTAGAACCAAAGACACGTAAGGAAGAATAATCAGGAGCATATCCAAACAACTTCTCAAAGGGAGACAAACCTGAATTATGTGAAGTTGGGATCTTATTAATCAAATAAGCAGCCCTAAGAATGACTTCTCCCCATAATTCACTAAGAGTGGAAGCAGAGAGTAAAAGGGAACGGGCTGTCTCAACAATATGTCTATGTTTCCTTTCAAAAACACAATTTTGTTCGGGAGTATCTGTACATGCACTTTGGTGAATGGTTCCATCATAAGCAAGCAGATCAGAAAAGGCATTAGAAGTATACTCTCCACCCAAATCACATCGAAAATATTTGATAATAACAGAATGTTGAGTTTGCACAAGTGCCCTAAATGTACTGAAAATACTAAAGAAGTCAGAGTGATGTTTCATAAGAAAAATCCAACAAGTGTGAGTGTAATCATTAATAAAGGAAACATAATACCGTGAACCCCCTCTAGCGGTGATAGGAGAAGGTCCCCATACATCAGAATGAACAAGATCAAATGGGGCAACAGAAACAGTAGTACTTTTATTGAAAGGTAATGTGGAAAATTTTGCTAATTTGCATCCATTACAATCAGAAATATCATTTGTTTTCAAATTTCCTAATGCTCCCGTAGAAACTAGGAACTTTAAACGAGATGCTGAAACATGACCAAGGCGAGAATGTCATAAATAAAAGGTAGAAGATAAATTTCTCAAACGAAAAGATGACAAATCTACTCTAGAAGCTGCAATTTCTGGTACTTTAAGCTCATCCAAAACATAGAGTCCCCCTGCCTACGGCCGATCCCAATCAGCTTCTGAGACTGCGGATCCTTCACATAACAAGTAGAAGAAGAAAATGTGACTGAATATCCAGATTCACATAATTGGCTAACAGAAACAAGATTTAAGGTGAGACTAGGAATATGATAGACATCATTGAGAGATAAACAATGCGTATTAACGGAACCAACACCTGCTATAGGCATAGAAGTACCATCAACAGTCACAACTGACACAGAAGGCTTAGGAGATAATGAAATAAAAAAAGATAAATTAGGTGACATATGATGCGAAGCCCCAGAATCTAAGACCCACAAAGAGGATGATATACCTGAAGGACTAGAAGATGACAAACCTATAAGGAGGCAGACATTGCACGTGGCGGTGTTGCGTTTGACTGTGATGCTAGAAACTTATGAAACAGCTCAAATATTAGTGGATCTATTGATGGTGCAGCTACTACAGTATTAGGTTGAAGTGGTTGGTTTCCAAATTTCCATGGAGGAAGACCCTGTCTTTACTGCTATTGTTGGGACCGCTGTTGTGTAGCTCTACTCAACAATAGGGGACATTTTCCCTTCCAATGACCCTTCTGCTTGCAGAAACGACATTCATCATGTGCAACATTCAAAGACAATCTACTTTGATTACCGACATGTGACCTCTGAGGTGCTGCGAATACAGATGGAGTTGTAGGTGATGGAATAGTCCCCTTGTCTGTGTGAGATTTAAGGCGTATCTCCTTAGCCAACAATTCACTGACCACAAAATCAATAGAAGGAAGAGGACTGGGATGCATGATTGTCCCACGAAGTCCCTCGAAATCATCACGTAGAGCCATCAAAAATTGAACTAGTCGTTGTTCTTCCCGTCAGGCGATATAAGGTTCAAATGCTTGTAAATCTATAGATTCTGTGAGTGCCAATTGATCCCATAAATCTGTCATACTAGAATAAAATTCCTGAATACTCGAATATCTATCTCTAACTGATACTGTTTTACAAAATTAGACTGCGTGTACAGTCTAGACAAATGCTCCCAAACTTCTTTAGCAGTATCATACTTAGCCAATTGTGTGCATATCGACTGCACAACAGAGTTATTAATCCAAGTAATAATCTTTGAATTATCAGATTCCCAATTATCTACCAATTCCACATAATTGACAACCTTGTCATTTTTTGGTTTAACAGAAGTGTCCGAAACATAACCCATCTTTTTGCCTTTCAAAAAATTTGTTATCACATAACTCCAATTAGAGTAATTCTTCCCATTTAATTGCACGCTAATAAATTGAAGAGAATCATCTCGACTTCCAGCCATTGTGAAATACACAAATAACGACCAATATGGAAAATACACACTATCAAGATGCAGAATCAAACCAAAAAACAAACGAGAATTAATGGAAGCCAAATCTCAATCAGTGTCCAAAATTTTTATAAAATACTTGTGCACGTGTACCAATTCAAATCAATTCCCAACTTTGAAATTTATCCAACCAATTGAATTGAATTCAAATTAGGACCCAAAAAATTCAAAATACCTTTATATAGCCCCCGTTTGAGCCACCTTTTTTAAAAATGAGAATGAAAAATTTTTCAGTCTAAGCCCCTGTTTGAGCCAACTTTTTTGAAAATGAGAATGAAAAATATAGCCGTTATTGGGGCCCACACAAGAGATAGAAAATTTGAATTTAAATGTTGATATAATAAATAACGGTCATATTTTTCATTTTAATGAGGAAAATAGATGGCTCAAACAAGGCCATACCAATTCAAACTGTACTGAACTGAAGAAGGAATTGATGGGTATTAATTCCATGTGTGTCCTTCCTTCCACTATGTATTTGTCCATACAAAACTGAACTGAAGAAATAATTGAAGTGTATTAATTCCACGTGTGTCCTTCCTTCCATTGTATTTGTCAACACAAAAATTGAACAATTCCACACGTGTCCTTCCTTCAAACCACGTAACCAGTCTCCAAAATCATCAATTTGGCTCTCATACCATGTTAAAATAATAATACAAATAGAGAGAAAACACAAAAGGAGACTAGGGTTCTTGATTAATTGAATTGATGAAGATACAAAAAATAAGGGCTTTAAATACTAACGATTCACTTCACTGATTAGATGGGAAAAGATAAAATAAAACTAATATATTTAACACCCATCTTATCCACCCACTCACCTAATTTCAATCATAAACCCTAATCTCTCTCTATCTCTTTCCCTCTACCATTTTCCTTCCCTCTATCTATCCTTCACTTCTCTCCTCTCTTTATCACAAGAGCTCTGCCGAAGATATCGTCACATCATGGTGTGACACTCACGATCGTTGCAAAGATACTACCACCGTTGTGAAGACGCTCACGAAGAAGCCACCACCACCTCCACGAAGACGCTGCGAAGACACTCACGACAGCTCTTAAGATGCCACTACTACAGCAGCGTCGCTCTGAAGACCCTGCTACGTCCCCGTCACTCCGAAGCAGCCAACGTTGCTGCATGATGCTGAGATGCCGAAGCAGCGCTGTGATAATTTTGGAATTGATTTTTTTTTTTGGTAGTGTTTGTGTAGTGGTGGTTGTGATGTTGGCTGTGGTGGTAAGGTGGTGGTGATGTTGGTCGTGGTTGTGGCAGTGAATGTGATAATTTTGGATCTGATTTTGGGTGGTTTTTGGGTGGTGGTTGTTGTGATGTTGGTTGCAGTGGTGTGGTGGTTGTTGGTGGGATGGGATTGGATAGCTTGGGTTGGGTTGGGTTGGGGTATGGATAGGAGTAGGGCTGTTTGTGACCAAATAATTAGTTGATTGTAATGTGACCAAAAAAATGTGATTTTGACTCATAATTTATTTGGGTGGATAGTGATGGTCGTGGTGATGTTTGTATTTTTAGATGATGGTTGGTTGCCGGGAGCTTGTAGTGGTGGTTTCGACAATGGGGGTTCGGTTGTCATGCTGTTGGTGGTAGTGGTGAGGTGATGGTTACAAGTTTTGGTGGTGATTACAGATTATTTGATCATTTATGACCATTAAATTCATTAATTTGTGACCGATAAACAATATGTGACCAATGAAAAATATAAATTGTGACCAAGAAATAATATGTGACCAATGAAATAATTTGTGATCGATAATTTGACAACTTGTGACTGTCTACAAAGTTTTGACTTATAATATTTGTGATTTGTTGTGACTTATAAGTTTTTTTATTGTGACTGATGAACAAATTGTGACATACAAATTTTTTGAATTATGACCGTAAAATAACTTGTGATGTTTCAATTTTTTATTTGTCACCGATGAACAAATTGTGACCTATAAAATTTTTGAATTGTGACTTAAAATAATTTATGACATGTAAAATTTGTGACCAAATTATATGGAAATGTAACATTAATATGTTTAATTAATTAATTTATAAATAATTTTTTAAAAAATATATGAGATTTGAAATTTTAAACCTTAAAAAATCATAAATCTGAAATTTTAAACATTATCTCTTAAATTTGAAATGGATAAAACTAAACATCTTACTTATGAGATTTTTTCAATCCAATACTTCTTGATTGTGAATAACTGAATTGCTCTATGTCTCTTATCCCTAGGAGATATTCCTCCACCAACAGGGTTTTCAAATCACGTGGAACGGAATGTGATACGATAATATAGAAACAAAGACATGGAATGGATTACCTACTCTTAACGGTCAAAGCGGACTCCTTTATTCTGAATTCGTTAATTAAAATTAATCAAATCTCCTCGAATAGGATTCAAATATACGACCAATCGTTTAACAGTTGACCGCTCTATCATCGAGCTGAAAGTCCAAGATTGGCTAACCAAGAAGGGGGTGAATTGGTTTTTAAATCTTTTTCGATAGCAATATATAATTTAAAAACTAATCTTCATACAAATAATAATTAAGCAATTTCTATACACATAGACACGTAGGTATAGGAAATAAGTTTGCACAAGATAAAAGACAA
>CAIGRO010094239.1:0-11522 GCA_903798355.1 Fraxinus baroniana | reverse complement strand
TTTATTGGTTTCGGTTAAGGTCACGATAATTAGAATTAGAACTAATCAATCCTTGTGGGAACGATATTCAGACTCAAAAAGTCCACTTTATTACTTGTAACGAACCGTACACTTGCAGTGATTTTAATCCGAAATATATTTTCGTGAACAACTTGCTTAGGCTTATGGATTTCAACCTTAGCCAAACACGCCCATATTTTCAAGTGTTGATAGGAAGGAGGATGACCTTTACATAATTCATATGGAGTCTCTTCCATTTTCTTAAAGGGTATACCATTAAGAATATTGTTTGTCGTTAAAATAGCTTCCCCCCACAAGTTCTGAGGCAACCCCAAACTCAACAACATGGCATTCATCATTTCCTTAATAGTTCGATTTTTGCGTTCAGCAACACTATTAGATTGAGTAGAATATGGTACGTTGTTTGATGAATAATTCCATGTTCGGAAAAGAATTCTTCAAACGATACCTCGTGTTCACCTCATCTATCACTACGAATATTCTTTATTCATTTATCGAGTTGAGTTTCAACTTCAACCTTATACTGTTTAAAGGCTTCCAACGTTTCATCTTTACTTCTCAAAAAAAAAAAGATATAACAGTACCTTGTACAGTCATCAATGTAACAAAGTGTTTCTTACCACCTTATATTTCAAATCACAAATGTCGCTATCTATTAGCTCTAAAGGTGTAGTGTTCCTTTAAATCGAGTGGAACGGTGTTTTAGCCAATTTTGCTTCAACATACACTTCGTAATTATGATTAGGATCGATCTTAAGTGTTGGAATTGAACTTTGAGTTATAAGTTTGCGCAAAGATTTATAATTCACATGTCCTAATCGACTATGCCACAAACACGACAACTCAAGCATATAAACTGAATTTAAAGTTTTATTCATAATTCTTTGCCTTGGTACAACAGTAAGAACGTTTATTTTGAACATTCCATCACATGTGTATCCCATTCCTACATACATCTCATTCTTAGTGAGTACAAATTTATAGAATACAAATACAAGCTTAAAGCCTTTTTTACTAAGTGGAGACCCCGGACACTAAAGCTGTTCCCCATTCAGTTCTTGATAGTTGGAGAACATGGTCCTATCTGCACATACATGACAGGTGGGGCCGATGTCAATCTACCGTTCACTCGAGTTTCCAACCATGTTGCACTCAAAGACAAGCGCAGATAGACTCATTTAATGCATCCCTTCAGAAAGTATATATTTCTCAATCATGTTGGCTTGAGCATTCTTCTTTGATTTTCGACATTCACTTGAACGATGTCCAGCCTTTCCACAGTTATAGCAATTTCCTTTAAATTTTTTGGCCTTCTTGGAGTTGTCTCTTCGTGGTGCCTCACTAGAGAACTTTCGCTTCTTGTTGACTACCTTTGAGTTGGTTTCAACAAAGTTTGCTCCAAGTTGGACAATAGGCATTGTTTTAGATTTTCTATTGTCTTCTTTGATCCTCAAGTGGAAAACAACTCTTCCAAGTTTATTTCTTTGCGTTTATGCTTAAGGTAGTTTTTGAAGTCTCTCCACATAGGAGGGAGCTTATCGATGATGGCAGCAACTTGGAAGGATTCACTAAATTCCATCTTCTTGGCATGAATGTCATGTAGTAGAACTTGAAGTTCTTGCACTTGACTAATAACCATTTTGGAATCCACCATTTTGTAGTCCAAAAATTTGCCGACTATGAGTTTCTTAGTTCCAGTATCCTCGGTCTTGTATTTCTTCTCCAAAGAATCCCACAGTTCATTGGCCGATTTCTTCGAACTATACACTCCATATAGTGTATTGTCCAATCCGTTTAGGATATAATTTTTGCACAGAAAGTCTGAGTGCTTCCATGCATCCAAAGCAATAATCGATTCACAATTATTGTTTCCTTTTTGTATCGTCGGTGAAGTTTCCTTCAGAAACTTTGCCAAGTTGAGAGTAGTAAGATAGAACAACATCTTTTGTTGCCATCTCTTAAAGTCTACACCTCCAAACTTTTCAGGTTTTTCCCCATGCGGGATTGCAGTATTTTGAAGTGGTATAGCCAATGGCGGAACCACATTGTTTGAACTATTTTGACTCGAAGTAGGCTCAATGGCAGGCATGTGTGTTCCACAAATAGAAGTTCAATGCAAATAAATCAAAAGAAGGGAATATCACACGAATTGTTTGAAATATTACTCTTGGACTAGATTCCATGCTCCAGCTCAATCAATCTAGTGAAGCTTAACTATGTACTGAATAGATGACTTAATATTTAGGGAAAAATGCTACTAGGGTTTGGAACCTTTGATCCTTGGGATAATAGGGCCCTAAAGCTTTGATTTCTAGTACTCAGGATTTCACATCTTTCAAATGTTCGAGTTTGAGGTCCTTTTATGATGGAAACTATTATTTTGATTATTAAAATGTCAAGTTTTGAATAAAATGATCATTATATCTTTAGTTTATTTATAACAAATAAATAAAGAAAAAAATAGGATTAGAAACACAAGAAAAAATAAAGAAAAATTTAAACGCTTCTACCACACGAAATTACCAATATATAGAGCAGAACCTACTTTGTAGATGTTTAACAGGTAAGTAGCATGTAATAGAACGTGAACATTCGGACTCGTTAGTGAGTGAAAAATCTTGTGTTCGATTAATTTCTGCACAATTTACGTTGTTAATTTGGGTTTAAACGATCGATTGGGACCAATAAGTGGTATTTGAGCCTTAAATCCTAAATTTTTAAAGTGGAAATTAATAATTAATAAATATAAAATATGTATATATTTACCAAATTTGAGTTCCATGTATCTTGAAAACCAAAATAGTGAATATATATATATATATATATTATCTTCTTTCTCCATTATCATATTGTGACCTCCCTTAGCTAAAGAACCCTTCCAAGTTAAAACCTCAATTTCACCCACAAGACTCACGATCGCCCTTTTCAAAAATTGAATAGCATACTATAGTATTCTCCATTTCATCTATAAAACTCATTTTCTTCTTCCCTATTATCACATTGTAACCTCAGTGTCCACGACATTTAGTTTTCAAAAACCTTTCAAAAAATACTAAACATTGAAAATGACTTTAACAAGGAACAATGATTCCAAAAGTCGAGACAAGATGGTTGAGAAGTCTAGAACAAAAACAGAAAAAAGGAAAAGGATGAAAGGAAGTAAAGATGTGATGCCTGAAACTAGTCGCAAAAACTCTGCCAAAATCGTGAAATACTAGTGTCTAAAAGGTAAATCAATCAATCTTTATCCAATTTTGTTTTTTTAGAAATGGGTATTTAACATATGTTGGGTGTGAATGGTATGGGTATTCGTACAATGTAAGAATTTGTGACCTCATTTTGTCAAAAATCCATTGGAGTATATTATGAAGGTTTATTTGTTTGAAAAGTTAAAATCAATTGTTTATCTGAGGGTTTATTTAACATTTGTTGACTGTTTATGGTTTGGGTAGTCACACATTGACAGAAGTTGTGACCTCATTTCAATGTAAACTCTATTCGAGATATCATGACCAGCATTCTCTTTGTGATTTCTGTTTTAGCTGTGACCAATTGCCTAATTGTGACCGCATTATTTGCAATTCATTTTGTGTTTGTGAAATATCTATAGTTCTATGATGAATCACGAGGTTGTAATAAAGGTATATTTATATATAATCCGTGACCTTAGTTATTTGTGACCTTCTTATGTGATATGAATGCATGTACATGTGTCAAAATACGGATGTAGGGTTTTTATGTTTGTCATATACTACAGGAATGGGATTATATATAGCCGTAGGCTATATGGTTACCTGGTAAAATTACAATGAATGCAACTAAAAACGTGCTGACAAATTTCATATCAAAGTTCAACTCTTTACAAAAATATGTATTATCTAAATACTTGTTTATCCTATTTATTGGATTGTAGTGAGATAGTTGTTCAATCCAGCTAATCCATTATTTTCTACTATGGGAGGTAAAACGATCGAACAAAAAAGAGATGTGGTTTCTGGTTGCTGGTAAGTATCTACGATTTTCTTTGCCTGAGTTCTGTATAGTCATGGAAATTAGGTACCAGGGTCAGGATGTAAGGAGAAGCCTTCAAAACGCACAGTCTAAGATTAAGGAACATATTTTAGACACTTGAACTTAGTGACAAATAAAGATATTAGGGACATCTTCCTTGGTTTAACAAATGCAGATGATCATGATGCGATTAGGATTGAAATTCTTTATTTGATAATAGCATACCTTTTGTCGACCTCATACAACAATGTTATTGAGAACTACTTATTTGATTTTGTTGAAGATTTTGATACTGTGAACATGTTTCCGTGGGTGAAAGATTTGTTCAAACTTTCCATATACTCGCTGAAAGATGGTTTGAGTAATAGAAATTCCTATTACAGACTAAAGGGATTTCTAGTTGCCTTTAAGTTTAGGTTTATGAGTCCATTCCATAACCAGATAGGACTGTAACTTCTAGGATTTGGAGAAGGTATCCACGTATCTTGAATTGGAGATTATATAAACTGCCTAGTGGTACTAAACTTGAAGAAGATGTGTTCTCTGACATGGATGTAAGTTTTCATTTATTTTTTGTATTACATAAACAAGTCACAAATAGGTCACAGTTCACCTAATAGAGTTACATGTCACATTTCATCTATGTAGTCACAAGATAAATTACACTGCATGTTTCACACGTCACAGTACTCATCGATTTGTGAGACATGTAACAATTCTCGTTATCAGGTCACAGATCACTACTTTATGTGGTCACAATTTACATTCTGCAATCAGTATACATGTTATAGTAAATAGGTTTCATGGAAAGTCTTTTCATTTATTTATATTTAGAAATACATGACATCAATCCATCTAAAATGGAGATGGTGCAGCCATACATGGAAGGCGTTTCATATAACAGACCACAGTAACCATCGATATCATGTGCCAGTACAAATTCAAAGCTCCAGTAACCAATCAAAAAGTCCAAACCATGCATTCTAATGATTACTGATGAACGATTGGGACATTCTAGTGATATTGAGGATGACGGCGATGATTTTGTTGATCCACCTCCAAGAAGACATATGACATCTTTTTCTATCCGTACTTCAATGGATCCTCCGATCGAGCCACACACTGCGCACATTCATTCCCCGGTGGATGAGGGTCCATCTGCTGATATGTCTCCACCTCCAATAGCACATCCACACTCATCTAATGTATGTTGCTATGTTTAATTTAATTTTTTCATGTTCCTTGATTGATAAAATTTTTTCATATTTGTGTATTTTATTCGAGTTCAGGCTTTGAATTTCAATGTGCATGCTAATTCTAGGTCAAGTTTTATATTTCTCTCTTTCATATGCATTTTAAGACGAGATCACATGATACTTCATTCAAGTCACAATTGAATATGAACTGGTCACAAATGTTTAATACAAGTTCATATTTTAAAAAATTGTTCACGTAGTTCACATTTACATACGTAGTTGTGACATACCTTTGTGAACTTGACACGTGTTATTTAGACAGGTCACAAATATAGATGCATTGATCACATGCTATTGTGTTCAAAGTCATAGACAACTGTGCATGGGTCATACATGATTCATATACCTTGATACCTTACATTATTCTTGTCATTGATGTACAAATTTCATAGGTGTTAGAGAGTTTGAAAATTGAAATTAGTGAACTCCAAATGAAAAATAAGGACTTGTGTATACAAATCAATGATGTCAAGGCACATTTATCATCAATAAAGGTTGACAAGAATCACAAGATGAATATAATTATTCGTATGCAAGGAGAAATCAAGTCAGACTTGTTGGAGATGAAGTCAGAAATGAACTTTCTATCTGAATTTGTGATCGTAATTATATCAATCTCAATGGATCAAATTTTGAACATATTAAAAGAAAAAAGTGAATTGCCTAGTAATGGAGCTAGAAACATTCAGGAAGAAATAAGTTCATTCTACTACCAAGTTTGACATCTTCATTTGTAACTTCTTGACTTTTCATACATAAATGTGCCATTATAGGAAAAGAATGTTGAAGAAACTGTTGATAAGAAAGGAAAAGGTAAGATGTACCCTGATAAGTAATTATTAGACCCATTGATGTTGGAACCTCCATCAATTGATTTGGCGATTGGTTCTACGCAACCTACTCCAAACGTTGGCAACATTAGGTCACAATTGATTCAGTCAAAACAAGTTCAAGAACAAGTCGATGTTGTAATCGCCCATGTATTGAAGGACACAGAATATGAACATCAAGAGGTTTGTGGTTAAAAAACTCATTTACGCACACAAGTTACATTTTACCTTTCATAGTTCTTAGAATGAAGTACTGTGTTTAATGTTTCACTATATGAGAGGTATCATTCACTTCCGTACCTACTTTCAGTCTGCCATTGAAGCATGCCTCTAAACCAACAAGAATATTGCAGTCTTCTTTTGTTTTGTAACAAATGGAATCAAAGCAAAAGTTCCAAGAATGTTGTAATTTTTCGATATTACAATCGGCATGTAGATGATGCTGATGTTACAGTATTCCAGAGTTGGTTCCATAGAGGTTACAAACCAACAAACAAGTATGTATGACATTATTTTGTGAACTACAACATATACCCATTGGAAATAAGGATATCTAATTTGTTATTTATTTCTCTTTATAGGAAAAATTCAAAGACGCTGACGATGTAATTAAGCCCCCTTTTACATTGGTACATTTGCAGTAGGCAACAAAACATGGTGGCATGAACTTGTTTCTCCATATGCGTCATTGACCAACTCGGTTTGCAAAGATCATATATTATTCTATATATGTATCATACCATTTGCACTGTATCATTTGTTGTAGGTCACATATAATATATACAAGTTACAGACATTATGGCCAAGTCACAAAACATGTGCTAAGGTCACATATCACATACAAACATCATTTTTAATTAGTCAAAAGTCACATACCGTAGGTCACATACCATATACACAAGTCACACACATTATGGTCAGGTCACATAAATTACATACAAGTCACAGAAAACATGGACATGTCACATATAATACACAAACACCATTGTTCATTTAGATCCTAAAGATTGATCAGGTGTTTAACATTCTGTATGGTGACTGCAAATGGATGCATGCTTCTATTACCTTCGTCAATTAGCACGGTATGGCGATAATGTCAAGTTTAAGGAGACTACAACTTACTCATACTTTCAAGCTATGATCAAGAATATATATTTGAAATTCATAAAGGATTCGAACTTTCTACTTACGGAGACAATGTTGATTAATGATATCACAGATGTCAGAATACCAATGAGCAATCCATAGATTCAAGTGAACCAAGTGTTAATGCTAATTTTTCCTACAAACAAAGCACATTGAATGTTAGGATTGCTTGATATTAAGGCCAGAAGGACCTTCATAGATTTAAGTGTGAAAGCGGGAATTGAACCATATTTGAAAATCATCCCTCATTTGATGAATGCAATTGGAATATGAAATATACCTTCATATGATTTCATGGAGTTGAGGCTTGCGCTAGTTTATGAGGGGCCACAATAGCAAAATGGATATATTTGTGACAATCATTTTAACGTGTTAATTGACTAAAGAAATATTCGTTTTGTGACCACCATTTCAATGTAAAAACTAGTTAACTGATTTTCTTTTTTTAGCCATAGTTGCGGAATATTTATGATCAAATATGTTGAATACATTCTTCATAATGACTTAGAATCTATGCCAAAGAAGTTTGATGTTGCCAAAGCAGTGCTGGATATAACTGCACTGCTTTATAAGTACCGTGAAATTAAGAAGGCCACCAAGGTTGTAACACCTCGAATTTTAATTATATTTTCCTATGGGCTAAATTTAAGGTTGGGTATTTAGCAAATGAATGGTCCATGTCAAGCTTGGTCGTCACACTATAGTCCAAAAGGTGAAACGATAAACTCGACCCACTTATTTACATAAATGATTTATTTTGCTTATGTATACTTTTTAGAATTTATCGTAAGTTATTTGGGTCAAATATTTAAGTATTTCACACGTTGAAAAAAAATATATATCGATATTATACTCATTTTAAAGCTCGTACTAAATAACATAATTTGGCTTAAGTAGAAATAATTTTGGACTAGTCATATTCAAGTTATTTTGATAGAAAGAAAAGTAATCTAAATCCTATATTTTATTAATAAAAATAAAAATAATAATATATGTGGGTGAGTGTATACGTGTACATAAAATCATAAAATTGAAACGTCACTTTAGGTACTTTTCTTAGAAACTGGAAAGCCATAAATCATTCATTTTTTTCATTTAATTAAATTTTATTACTACTCCGACTCTTAACCTTCCCATGATTGATTGAATATCCACCATGATTGATTTGAATAAAGAATATATTAACTAATCTATTGAACCTTTCAAACCTAATGTGTGGACTTATGGATTTCAAACCTGATAAAGGTGGATATCATATATATAATGTGTGATTAGTGCTTTTCCCTTTACCTATAATTTGCACACGTTAATAGACACTTATTTTATTTTATTCCATCAACCACATTCAAAATTTCACAAATTGAGTTTCATTTTTCTACAAACATTCTATCAAGTTTTAATTATTATCTCGAAGAATATTTTCATAATTTTTTGATATCAATTGATGTAAGAATACATAGTGCAAAAGTAGTAAATTTCTATTTTCTTGATATTTCTATAGATTTTGGCATGAAATACTCTAAGGCCTTCAGATCGACTTCTATGTTAAAGCCTACAGGATGGATTGTTAGGTCGAATATGTTAAATCCTATGGGATGGACCGTTTGGTCAAATATGTAAATCCTATGGGATATAAGGATTCTTAAGAAATTCCTTGAGCTCAATATGTTAAATTCTACAGGATATAGGAATTCTTAAGAAATTCATTGAACTATTAGTATTGCGACCAGTTTGCTCTAAATATAAGAATGTTGGTATGTTATGTCATTTCCATATTTATATCATGTTAATAAGAATATGCATGTATTTTTATTGAGTATTTTCAAAATAATCACTCTTAGAATAACCTTTCAGATTAGAACGGGTCGTGTGGACACGTGGAAGATTGACCAAGTGATGCTCATGGGGGTCACGGAGTAAAAGTAAATAAATAAATAAATTCAGAAACGATTATTGCAAATTTTTATTTTAAGAATAAAATTTATGTTAATTTTCTGTGCATGTTATTTTAGTAGTTGTAGTGTTCGAGTTTTGATATTCCATATTGGATTAAATTTTACAAGTTTAACATCTTCATATTTAAGATTTAATTATATATGTAATTTCTAGTTTAAATTGTTGAATTTAAATTTTATCAATGAAATCACAATATCTATATTATATTGTTAAATTCAGAATAAACTAGATAAGAAAGATTTTGGTAACCCTTCAAATTCAAAATTTTAAATAAAAAAAAATTTATGTAGTAGATTTGGGACGTTACAGCTTGATATCAGAGTGGTTTTACTTTTCTGTAGACTTAAAAAGAAATATATATTTTTTCTTTGCTATATATAGGTGTAAAGGATATTTTTTTAATTTTTTTTTTGCACTAATTCCTAAATTTTAGTGTGTTCCGTTTGAATAATTTTTAATCACGCCAGATGAGTATTTCTTTTTGAAAAGTGACAACAACAAAAATTGAATAAGGAATGGTGCATTGAAGTGTGACTAGTTTATAGTTTTAATATTACTAGGAATTTTAGTAGATCACATACTATTATACTCAATTCTCCTATAAGGGGGCTGACTTGAGACTTTTAGAGGAATGCTTTAATGTATATGCTAATCTGTGAAGCTAAGATTAAGAAAACCGCCAGAATTAACTGAAATTGTTCTTTTATATTTCTTTCAGCTACTTGTGTCATTCGAAATGATTTTGCCTAGGAAATTTTATTTTACAAAAAAAAAAAGTGTCAACTTGTTCTTTTATTTTGTTCTATACATTATGAGATTTTTATCAAACGAGTGTTAAAATAAGATCCATGACATTTAATGCTCATCAATCTACATCGTCCGATGAACCCAAGGTACGGATGAAATAATATGTTCATTTTATTTCAAGCATGATTTATGTATCATTTAAGCTTGAATTCATGAAATTGAGTATAACTTATTCTCTAGAATAAAATATGTTGTGCATGTTATTATTTTGTTTTAATATACAAGAAGGTATGATGATTAGCCATTATATTAAAACCACATTAGCATAATGTATTATTTGATATCACTAACAAAGATAAGACATAATTGGACACTCATGTGTCAGACATGGTTAGAATATATTAGACCGCTAGAAAGACCACAACTTGTAGAGCAGCATTGAATCGTAGGTTCATCATATAGTCCTATGAAAATTACGTGAGTGACCCGACTTATTCGCTTGCCGGACACGTACAAGATATCTATGAGAGATGTATGACAGCTGTGAATGCAGGATTGGAGATCACGCATATTGAGGTTGTGAATAACCTCATACACTCACTTTCGCCTCAATGGGGAGACATGAAAATTATGGTTAGGGAAGAGATGCTAGAAGGTATTTCTGTAGAGCATCGAGATACAATTAAGTTTGGTATTTATTGTCAGACCCTTCTAGAAAGGTGAAGTGAGAGCTTAGAACCTCAATTGAAGATAGTAAATGAGCCCGTTGCCGAACCCGGGCCAAAACCTCAATTTGAGTCAGACCCAGAATAAGACCTCGAATGGGAGCATGAGGATGACTTTGGGTTGGAGTTAGAGAATGATCATGATCATGAACCTGAGACACTGGTTGAGATAGACATAGAATTCGGGCCGGAGGCAGAAGACTCATCCAAAGATAAAGCTACGCTAATGAAGAGTTGCAGGAATTCATAGGAATTAGAAACTTAGATTATATTCCTTTGTTCTATGATGTTTTTCCTTTATGTCATTGGAAATTAAATTAGTCGAACTATTGTATATCTGGATTTCATGAAGTATTATTAATAAGATTCGTACTTTCTTTTGAACATATTGAGCTATTGCGTTGTCCAATATTTCTAAGATAAAATTTAAATTTTATTGATTCAAGAAAATGGAAGGACAACAAGACCAAGCAATTATGTTTGGGGATCTGATGAGAGCGGTACATGATCTTGGTAGGCATCAAGCACTAATACCTCCTCAGAATGGATCGGCAAGTGCCAACACGGGTTCAAATGTGGAGCAATTTCATCATGTCAACCCTCCTTCTTTTGATGGAAAAGCATACCATTTGTCAGCCGATGAGTGGTTAAGAGGACTGGAACGGATCTACAAACACATGGCATGCACTGGCGCACAGAAGGTATCATATGCCAAATTTATGCTGGTTGGAGAAGCAGGCTACTGGTAAAAGTCTACTTCGCGTACCAAAACGAAAGTTCAACAACGTGCTATGACTTGGGTATAAAGAAGAAGTGATGACAAAGTACTT
>CAIGRO010094231.1:0-13193 GCA_903798355.1 Fraxinus baroniana | reverse complement strand
TCCCACCACATGATGGAAAGACAGAATAGACGATCAAACATATCCAAGTCAAAATTCTCGAGAATACCTTCTTGTTCACTATAGTACAACACTCCTCTACAATACAAGCATCTTTTAACCTGTGACAGATCTAACAACAGAATGGAAGGTGAATTACACAGAAGAACATTTTACTATGAAATGAAAAAGGAAGACGCAAATTGAAAAAATAAAAGTCTTACATTTCTCCAAGCTCTGTGGNGCATCTTTTAACCTGTGACAGATCTAACAACAGAATGGAAGGTGAATTACACAGAAGAACATTTTACTATGAAATGAAAAAGGAAGACGCAAATTGAAAAAATAAAAGTCTTACATTTCTCCAAGCTCTGTGGCCCGCAGTCCCTCGATATCCAAGATCCCTCTTAATATCTGAGACAACCATAACCTTTGGCAGCAAATAAAAAATTAAAAAAAAAAAAAAAAAAGGGAGAAGATTAGTCTGATGGTGCATATCAAAGTTAAAACTAGGTTTGACAATGGAGAGGTCAGATACGACTCACCTTGCCCTCTGCCTTTTCAAGTTTATCGCATATAGCTTTTAGTGCCGGTAGAAAATCCTTTACATGCACAACCTCTTTAGCAGTTCCTTCACCGAAGACATTGCCAGTTGCAGCATTCCCATCTGCAACTTCACCACTCACCAAGGGTTTATCCTCTTTAATGATTTCAAGCCTCTGTTGACTACCCAAATGCTTCGCATAACGGTATAAGTAGAGCATATTGGTGGTCACAGCGGAACCACTTTTTGGCTCCCCTTCATTGCTTGATTCTTTTGTCCTAATAATAGTTGACTGTCTCACAATCAATCCCTGAGCTTCGAGTTTCTTCAGTACATAAAATATTTTGTTCCCTTTCATGCCAAGCTCCTTGCCAAGCTCGCTTTGTGTAATCCCATTTGTTCTGGAACGGCAGAAAATGAAAAAAGCATTAATATTTATGTTTCTGATTTCCAATTAAGTAAAATTAAACTCTCTCCAGATAAATCTTTCAAACCCGTTTTCCATCTTTGGAACCGATTAACATTATGACTAAAACTAAATTATTAGTAAACTAGAATCCAGATAATATTAATGAAATTTAAGAACTCTTATATTTTTCCATAGAAATATATTCTTTCATATCAAACATCAAACTCGAGAAATCAAATTTGATAATTAAAAAAGTTTAATAAAGCAGAAAAATAAATTTAATCTAGCATGTATGAACCAGTTTGAGTACAGTGGCTATGTAAAGAAGAGAAACTGAAGCAAACCGCGCAATTGCTATGAGTTCCAGGGCTCGACGCTGGGGTTGGGAAATACCGGAATCTGAGGCCTTAATATCATAAATTCCAATAAAATGATTCCTAAGGCTTTCTGGGGCTACGACTTTTAAATTCATCTGTTCCCATTCTTCCACTGAGTACTTCATCAAATCCTCCTTGGACTTACAAGAAACTTTAACTCCGGTTTCGAAATGAAGGCCTGGAATGCCCAGGAAGTTGACCCATAGGGCCCGCTTCACGTCGGGGCAGAGGGATAGGCCCTGGGAAGAGAGGGACGGGACGAGTTTGGACCATAGGTTCTGAATGGGAAGCCCATTGGTGCCTTGAGAGCAGATTTCTTCCAGCGCTGAGTGGATTATGGAATCCATGCGGCGGCAGAGGTGGGAATGTGACGGTGGCGAAATTGGTGGTTGCACGGTAGTTTTGGCGGCAATTCACATTCTGTCGGATTTGCAGACTAGGTTTAGGGTTCGAATCGTTTTTCCAGGGATTTGTCGGAATAGTTTTAAATTTAGCCTGGCTGAACCCCTAATTTCCACTTCAAATTTTCGACACAAGTAAAAACTCTTTCATTTGTCATCTATTTCAACCTCAAAATCTTAAAAATTTATCAAAAGCTGAACAATAAAATATTTTTCTATATCCATCACTTTGAATCGATAATTATATTTATGTATGTTTATTTAGTTTTCGTTAAATTAGTATAATTTTTTAATCGATAAATCTTATTTTAACATAGATTAACAAGTAGATAAATTTTTTTTACAAATCTATATTTTTTTAAGCATAAACAACAAGAAAAAAATCATCTTCGTGTATATTCTTTCAGATGAGATTCATGACAATATGCAAATGAGACCGAACCAACTGTCAACAATCGATCAAGATGGTCGGCCCAGCCTATCAGTTGTTAACAGCCCAATCCGAATATTTTATTTTTGTTTTTTAATTAAAAATTTCGTTGCCTGGTGGTTGGGCCGATTTTCCGACTATTTTTTCTTATAATTAAAAAATTTGTTTCGTCGTGCGGATATGGTTGTAATCCCATTTTGTTATTTAGTGACTTCGAATTGGATGAAAAAGATTGATGGGTATGGGAATAGGCGAGTGATATACGTGGTGATATTCCAATCTTCATAACATTGAGTATATCATATGCGAAAATGTACTATGATTTACAAAGCAAGTTGAAAGTTAATCCCTCTCAATACCATATGAAATTGAGATTTCTATTCAACAAGCCTGCATCCATTCCAATTCCATTTACGAAGGTTACTTCTGATGATGAAGTGAATTATCTATTTGAATTGAACAAAATGCACACAACTATTCTTTACGGGACTTTAATGAGGAAAAATATCGTCGAAGGTGAACACCAAAATTCGGATGGGAGAGGATCATAATACCAATGATTTTTGGGGACATAGTGGAGATAACTTGTGAGGATGATGTGGTTATTTTCGAGATAATTTTTTCATATTGATCTCGTTGTTACATACAGAATTCTGTTGAAGTATACGACAATGGAAATGAATTTCCAGATAAGGATTGACTGTTTTATCCCATCAGAGACATGAGTGAGGTGGGAGCTCAAGAGCTGGATCTAGTGGACCGTTATCTAATTCTTCGTGTATGATTCCCGATAATGAGGATTTGTATGTCGAACAACTGTTTGAAACAAATAAAGATTTGCATGAAGTTAGGTACCGAATTGCATTGAAATACAATTTTAAGTTCAAAGTGAATAAATCAAACAAGTTATTGTTGGCAATTATTTGCGTCGACGACGGTTGTTGTTAGCGTTTGCGAGCAACGAAGATGGACACAAATGGGTTATTTATAGTTCGTAAATATACAAGGGAACATACTTGTGAGTGGGAATTCATCGAAATGATTACATGCAAGCTCGAGCATGATTTATTGATCGACAAATAATGAATAAGTATCAAGACCCACTGACTATCTACAAACCTTCGGACATCATTAACGCGTCAAGAATAAAAAGTGATCATGAGCTACTGGAGGCCTGGAAAGCCAAAGAATACATATTGAAGAATTTAATGGTCTGGCCAAGGAGAGTTATGCTAAATTGGTCAGATATTACCATGACATGGAGATAACTAATCATGGCTAAACATTTTTCATTAAGACGGAGGATGAGTATTGTTTCAAGTTTTTTTCAGGGTTCTTGAACAATGCATTCTGGGATTTCAAAATGCGATGGAACCCCTAATTCTAGTCGATGGTTTGAGTCGAAAAGCTAAATACGAAGGCAAGTTGATTATTGTTATATGTCAAGATGCCGACTTCTAAATTTACCCTCTTGCATTCGAAATAGTCGATAGCGAGAATGATATGTTGAACGTTGGTTCATGACAAAGCTGAGGAAAGTGATTGGGGACGTCGAGGACCTTGCCTTTGTAACTGATTGTGGATCGTCTATAATAAATGGTAATGCCGAAGTTTTTTCCTGAGACACGTTATAGGTATTGCATGTACCATATACAAGAAAACATGAAGACTATGTATCGAGGCAAAGGAATCGTTTCATTGTTTAGGAGAGCAATTTATAGGTATCGTACTTATGCAATGGCCGCTTGGGCCGCTTGAGGCTTCGAATGTGATCTTGTGAAAACGTGTACGGTGTCTTGAAAACATCTCCATCTACGCGGGTAATTGTTGAAGGCATCGATGTCGTCAACAACTTTTAAATGAAAAAGGTCAATCGCAATCTTTTGTGATGATACCTCATCCACTCTCAAGGATATACACTAATCCCAACTTCAATCCGTCCAAGATTTGGTTGCACTATCTGATTACGCCAATCAACTACGGTAGAAGCATTGTCCCCTATCCCTGAAAATATGCATTGCACAACCTATTGTTTCTTTGAATACCATCGCTCGCTGCTTCATCGCTCTTAATCTTCAGTTCAGTCATGAGGGCAAACTCAAATATAGAGAAATTAGCGACTTTGCCCCGAGGTCAAAGAAAAGTGCATCGCATCGATTGGCCTAAGTAGCCGACATAATGATGCATCAATGAACTCCTCGAAATGCTGCACATCTCTCAACTGATACAGGGGTCACAGAAAGGATTGGCGTAGCACATTTCTGTGTTGTTCATCGAGCAACTCTAATACAGTAGTAAAACTATTGAAGCTACTATTCCAAGTACATTTTTCTAACATCTGTCTGAACTCAACATCGAGATGGTAATCTATCCTACAAAAATTCAAATGTTGTAATCTTCTGCAAAAGATAATTGATTAAAACTTAATCTCATAAAAGTAAGCGAATCGAATTGTAACTACTATACACAAGAAATAGATTCAATTTACATTGACGCTAATAAAAAAAGAGAAGATTTAATGAATTAAAGGAGAAAGAACAAAAATAAGAATTACGGACAAAAAATGAATTAAATTAATAAAAATTTTAAATTAAAGAAAGAATATTAAAAAAATATATAAATTAAATTAAATTAAATTATGATAAACAGGAAAAAATAAAAAATTAAGAATAAATAAAAGAAAATACCAAAAGAAAAAAAGAAAAATAAATTAAAGAAAATTGTAAAAATATAAAAATTAAAGAAAGAATATAAAAAGCATTTTAAATTGAAAACAAATTAAATTATGATAAACATAAAATAATTAAGAAAATTTAAGAAAATAATAATAAATTAAATAAAAATAAAAGACCAAAAGAAAAAAAATATAAAAATTATATAAATATAAAAATTAAAACAAGAATATTAAAAAAGTATGTTAAATTGAAAAATAAATTAAAATATAATAAGAAGAAAACAATTAAGAAATTTTTAAATTATTACCAATAATAATAATAATAATAATAATAATAATAATAATAAGAAAAAAGAAACTATAAAAATTCAATAAAGAATAAAAAATTATTTAAAAATGAAAAAAAAAATTAATTTATAATAAAGAGAAAACAATTAATTAAACGGTAAAAAATTAAGAAAATAAAAATAAAAAATCGGCCAAAAAAGGGCAACCCGTTTAGTCGAATGGAGCTTTAAAAAGGTGGTGACGACTGTTAATAGTTGACACCGTCCTCTCAGGTAGTTTCTCTCTATAAAATGGCGGAGATCACCATTTTCGATGATATTTGCCCTAAAAATCGTCAAAATTAACAAAGTTTGTTGACAATATCAATCATCAAAACTAACAAAAAATAATTAACAGTAAACTAAATAAATATTAAATGTAATCTAAATCATATTTCATCAATCTCATAATCCACAAAAAAAATAAAATTAAAAAAATCTAACCTTATTGAAGATAACGTCGTTGGTAACTAGGTGGTCGGCGTTGGGTTGACTGTGAGAGTGGTGTGGTCGACTGTGTGGACTAGAACCCGACTGTGAGAGTTTTTTCTTTTTCCTCCACTGTTTGCACAAGATGAGAAATGGTATTTTTGGCATTTGTTCTTTAGCTTCACAATTCAACTTTTATCTCTTTTGTTTTAATGGTCAAAGGCCAAAATGAAAATATGGCCAGGTCAACCAGCCGTTTCCCCTTATTTCCTCGGGATTTGTGAGCTGAAAATAATGTATTTTTGTACGGAAAAATTGCATTAACAATCCTGCATTTATAGAAGAACATCAATTTGGCCTCATAATTTTTAAAGTATTGCAATTGATATGGCTTCATTACTTTACCAATATCGAGTTCAACGTATCGAAAACACTCTGTCTCTAGAAATACAATTTTAGACTACATAATTTTAGTTACTTGTTCCTAAGTGCTATAATAAAAATATTTGTTAG
Source organism: Fraxinus baroniana (assembly GCA_903798355.1). NCBI lineage: Eukaryota > Viridiplantae > Streptophyta > Magnoliopsida > Lamiales > Oleaceae > Fraxinus > Fraxinus baroniana. The sequence continues at coordinate 7,093 of CAIGRO010094231.1, read as the reverse complement.
TATCTTTATGTAAATAAACTAGAGGTGTAAGAATATGTTAGGGAAGTGTTCATAAATTATTTAAATTACAAATAGATAAAATTGAGTGGTCTAAAAACGTATACTACTTATGAAAACCTTAAAATGTGTAATAATAAGTGGCTTGGGTATTTATAATCACTTGTGCGCGTGCCATTTTTTAGATCAACTCTACATGTATTTTTATTTTATTGAGTGGTCTGACATGTTACACGTTTTCTATGCTGCAATTATATAATAAGTGTATTGTGTCAAATTTTATAATATAACTATTAAGTTGGGATGTCGAACCCACAGAGATTGAATAACAATTTTATAATTATTGAATAGTCTATATTTTATCTAGACAATCAAATTTTAGTATCAATGGTTTTAAACTAAGTGCCCGTTCGGTAGAGATTAAAATTGAAAAACTAGCCGTTATTGTTGACTTTTATTAGACGAGTAGGACCCGATAACGGTCATATTTTCAATTTTAATTGGATTTTAATCCCTACCGAACGGGGCCTAAATCTAAGATTAATGTCGAATTCAAAAAATGCTGAAATATGAGGATTTGTGTCAAAGTATCAAAGATTCATGTTGTGACGAATTCAACCCTAAACTTTCTCATATTTCAGCATTTGTGTCAAAGTATCTGCAAACGAGATGCTTATGTGGATTTTCTCGAAAATCTCCACAAATTTTGCAAACTACGCATCAAACTTCTTCTTTGAGAATCTCTATGGATATGGCAGTGGTGGCTTCAAGATTGGTGGATTGTCTGTGAATGAGATTGAATTAGGCTTAAGAGCCTTTTTTGTTTCCTCTGCTTGAATTTCATGTTTTGTAACCTTCTTTTTTGCTTCTTGTTTGGAATTCGGTGTAGACACCACAGCTTCTTTAGGCTTGCCCTCTCCAGTCTCTTTACCACTTCTTAGGGTGATGGTATCGCAATGTTCCCTTAGGATTACCTCTGTGTCACTAGAAAAATTTTATTTGGTTTGAAAGTTTATTGCAGTAACTAGCTCGCCAATCTACACCTCAAGATTTTTCGCGATGACCCTTATGTTGGTCATATGAGTTTCGATGTTGTCTAGTCTTAACTCATCCTTGTTGAACCTTACTCTAGTCTCTAAAATAAATGCTCCCAAAATATCCTCCAATGATGGCTTCCCTTCAAAAGCCAAATTATTGAACTTAGGAGAAGGTTGCAGCACATTCTTGGTGCTATAACAAGACAAATTCTCATGATTTCGTAACCCTGGATGATAATAGTTTGATGAGTTGTTTCCTCTTTGGTTTAAATTTTGGTCGTTTACATATCGAACTTGCTCATTCTCTATGTCAGTCTCGTGGTTTGGAATAGAAGCAACCATAGCCACATCTAATCTTTATTGAGTTCCCTGTGCAGTCAGTACAACTATTTGACTAGTAAGTGATGACATTTAAGCTACAAGAGTTGTAATAGGATCCACCTTATAGAGACAAGCAACTTTCTTTGTACTTGGACATTCACTTGCCAATTGATAATTGTTGGTGGCTATTTCATCCAATAAGAAATAAACATTATCTGTAGTATTTTATAGCAAAGTACCACCTAAAGCAACATCAACTATTATCCATATCTGACCATTCAATCCATTGTAGAATATCTCAATTTGCATCCAATTCTAATAACCATGTTGATGATATCTTCTAAGTAACTCCTTGAATCTCTCCCAAACCTTATAAAATGATTTAAAGTTGGTTTGTTTGAATTGCATGATCCCACTCCATAATTAAGCGACTTGGAAGAGGGAAATCATTTGATAAGGAATTTGGTAATAGAGCCATACTGAAATTATTGAAACCATCCATTTGCTTTATCCCTCAATGAGAAAGAAAACAAAGGTAGTGTGATGGTGTCTTCAATAATATTGTTCATCTTTATAATGGAGATCCTCTAAACTGATTTTGCATCACCATACTAATTAATGTGGGGCTTCGGTTCAAAGTTGTTTGCAGCAATAATTTGGTATGCAATACCGGAGTTAGTGGTGGCAATGGACCGAGTCGAGCCGACTCGGCCCATATATACACACGAGCTCGGCTCGTTACTCGTGGGTCGAGTTCGAGTATTTTTTTTCTATACATTTTCTGAACTTTTAAAAAAAAGATATACAGTTTCTAAACTTTTTTTAAATATACCTTTTCTAAACCTTTTAAAAAAAAAAAAAAAGATAAAGATAAAGATAAACCCTCCTCCTTTATCCATGTTTAGGATTGACTACTTCAATTTCGAGTAGGCAGAGTTAAAAATTTTACATGAAAAACTTGTTACGTGTACAATTTTTTTAAAAAAAATTATAAAGGTATTATAGTTTTTTTATGAATATAGTTAAATTAAATATCACTTACTTGATGAGATGCAATTTCGACATATTTATCTTGCAATCGACAATGACCGTCTTGCTAGTCCTTCACACACATTAATGTTTCCAAAATATCTTCTTTCAGTCCACTCTTGACCTCGGAGGGAACCCTCTTACCTGCACTAAAATCAAACTCCGAAGCTACAGTACTAACTGGAGGTGTTAGTAGGTCTTTTACCATCGTAGAAACCACTGGCATCGGCGTTCATACCTTCACCAGAATTCAATTACGTCTTCTGAACTTTTTTTAATTGTTTTGTTATATGCATATTATGATTAAAGTAATTAATTAATTCAGTAGGCAATGCATTGGACTTACGTCTGATGTTTGATTACATGCAGTACACAAACTACTACTAGAGGAACCACATGCATTCGAATCATATATATATGAGTTAATGTCTGAAATAAATTTAATACTTCAGCGTTGTCATCTGGTATATCAATGGAAAGAGTAGGCGCAGAGTCATAGGGTACCCGACTAATATGTGTACCTATTCGTTTTGCATATAGTTCATACATTTCACATAAATATTGTTCTAAATTTAAATTTCTATAAGTGATAGGTACATTAAAAGTTAAAGCTCTTGAAATCTGATCAACAAATTTAGTACTTGATAAATTATATTGGGGGTCCACGATGCATGCTAACGGAAATAACATAAGCAAGTCTTCCCAATATATTTTAAACTTTAATTCCATGGAATATATAATTGAATTAAAATTGGAGTCATTTTTATATCTATGAAAAGCTCTAACAATTATATAAAGACGTTCAAAGACCATATAACTGGTGAGATAATAAACTCCAGACAAAATATTTGTAAAATCATAACAACTTGTCTTTTAATTGTAAGAGCTAAAATCCAATCGGACTCATTCAAAATAGTATCGTCATCGTTTCTAATATGACTATTGTAATAAAATTCAATTATTAAATGATCAAAATTTTCACATGATTTTAATAATAAGTAAGTGGAGTTTCATCTATATCCTACGCCACTAATAAATGTTTTTGTATGCGTCACCCCATATTCGGCACTGATTGTTTTCTACTAAGTGAAATCATGATAAACACTAGTGCATCCCTACTCCTTTGAATTTCATTCTTAATATATTTTAAACCGTCTTGTACTATTAAATCAAAAATATAGCATACATATCGAATATGAAACAAAAAACCATCGAAATCGGGTTGCGGTACTCTACACAATTTATCAATAACTACCTTATTAACAGTAGCATTGTCGAACGTAAATGAATGAATTTTACTTTCGCAACGATATTCTCTAACAATGTTCATAATAGCATTAAACATGTTGTTAGCGTTGTGAGGAAACTCAATAATTTTAAAAGCAATAAATTTTTTATGCATATACCAAAGTGGGTCTATATAGTGTGTAGTTGCAGCTATATAACCTTTTTTATTAATTCATTCCCAAACATCTGAAGTTAAAGATGTAACACCCCCATATTTTTCTAAATCGGCAATCAATAGTTTCTTTGAATGAAGGAAATATTCTATTGTATTAGAACGAAGAGTATTTTGACTTACTCCCAACGTACCTCGGTCGAAGATATTATTTTTCTTAGGAGACGAAATGTAAGTTGTCCGCTATTGCGAGTGCAACTCAGCTGCGGCAATGAACTTCATCATTCTCATTCAAGCTTTCTCATTCGAATACATTCACGTAGAAAGTGGCGTAATAGTAGAACTGATGCCTAGACTACCAAATTGTAGTTGCATTTGATTAGCAGGAAGAAGCCTATGTTTGGCCACACATGCTTTATAGTGATGGTTGAGATGGGTGGTTCTAATACCTTTTTGTCATGCCAATCATTGTTGACAGTATTTACATACTACTTTAGATTCTAGAACTCCATCGACCACACGACCAACTTGAATAAATTTAAAATAATCCCAATATTTTGCCTACTTTTTCCCCTTTCTCTTCACTTTTACATCGGGAATATCTAATTCAGGTTCATCCTACCATTCCGCCTTTAAAACATCAACGTTATCCAAATCAATTGGATTACTACTTCCATAAGCATCGAATTCGAAATGTTTTGGGGAATATGTTCTTCATTGAGACTGGCAAATTCATTATGAAATTGACTTTGGTACGTGATAGGTGATTCGCCTCCGATACCGAACAAGCTTTCAACAAATGAGCGTGGATCCATTTGTGAATTGAAAATTTGTAATGGGATAATTGATATTGAATAGTTGAAATTAAATGTTGAAGTATAATTGAGAAATGAATGTAGATTACGTAGTAATGTAGAAAATATATTGTAAAATCAAGATTACAACTCCATAATGTAAAATGTAGAAGAGAATCAAAAGATTAGAGAGTAAATAAAGAGAGTTGGGTGAAAAAAATGGATTAAGATAAAGGTATTTATAGGGGAAAATTGAATTAAAAAAAATAAAAAAATAAATTCAGTGACCGTTCTGGTCACTGATCTTTTAAGGCGAGCCCCGAGCTGATCTTTTAAGGAGGCACACGAGCGCTCGTCAAAAAAATGAGCCGATGAGCCCGAGCGGCTCACGAACCCCCTTTTTACGAGTCAAGCAGACGAGCCGCTCAGCTCGATTGCCACCTCTAATCGGAGTAGTTGTCATTAATAATTGGTCAACAATTGTCTTGAATAGCTCGATGTTGATTGTTTCACTCACTACTTGTTCTGCCATTACAATAAGTTCGTTTTGCCTTATCACCCTTAAAAATCGAAAAGTTCGATCTCAGGATCAAAGTGTAGTGAGTCAAAGCTCTTGGTTCTTCACATCAACAACTGAAACAACGACAAGCAAACTTTTAAAAGTAAATAAGTCTAAATTAAAACAAAAACTAGTTAGTCATAATATTAGTAAAAATCAAATAAATCAATTCCCGGCAACGGTACCAAAAATTTGTTACGCATTTTCTATACCATAATTATATCTCAAGCATACAATGTAAAGCTTTATAATATAACTATTACTATTAAGTTAGGATGTCGAACCCACATGATTTGATAATAATTTTATACTAAGTTTGAACAACCTCTATTTTATCTAGACAATCGAGATTTAGTATCAATGGTATTAAACAAAATCTAAAATGAATGTTGTGATGAATTCAACAATTTTATGCAAGTTTTAAAAAATTAATCAATATGTGAAAGCTTAGGGGCTGTTCTCTTCGTGTTTAAGTTTTGTATTTTGAGTTTTGATTTCATTTTGTGTTTTGTGTCTTGAGTGTCTGTTTTGAAATTGTTAAAAATGCGTTCTTTTTGTCATTCTAAAAAACGGTTTCTGAAAACAAAAAAATGGAAAACGCGTTTACTTTGAAATTTTGAGAATAATATTTTATTCAAAAAATCTGATTATTCAATAAATTTTAATTGTTTAATGTTAATATAGTATTAAATAGTATATAAATTTTGAAGTTGGTGAATCTTAAAATGTTTTTTTTTTCCAGATATAAAAAACGCAACATAAATTTAATTTGGCAAAACAATTCAATCGATACGATTAGAAGTTTATGTGTCAAACTACTGTTGTTTTATACTTAAAACGTTTCGCCGTTGTTTCTCTTAAAATTCATTTGTCCTCAAATTCATTTTCAATTACACATTTATTAACTTTCAACCATACAATCACAACTTATTACCAAAAAAAAAATCTGATTTTTATCATAACCAAAGACATAGTAAAAATACCGACGTTAAGTTGTCCCTTGCACTCTCTCTTTCTAGTGATAGTGATTTTCCACCAAAGTGATCAGCCAAGAAAATACTATGTAATAAGATAAGAATTGATAGATAAAAGATATATAATAAGTAGATATACCATGTTAACGTTGCTTTTTATCAACTTTGTTAGCTAAACCAAACGGGGGCTTAACTTAATTGACAAGCTATGCTGTCAAGATGGGGAACTCATTTCTTGCCTTCGGGAGAAATAAAAGCATTTGACAAAAACGAAAACAATACAAATAACAAACCACCAATATATGCCAAAACAGGTAAATAATTCACTACAATAAAAGCAAAAATTGATCAAGTATCCTGTCTAATTGGTTAAACAAACGGTCCCTCAATAGAATGGTGGACTTAAAAACACACTTTTAAAATAAGGTGAAAATTGCAACTGGTATTTGATACGGAAAATTGAAAGATTCCACCATAACAACATAGTCCACATTGCTCAAGGGCTTGTAAATATTTATCCAAAAACAAGCTTCTGATTGATTCTACATTACATAAAATGTAACCGCATTCAGAACAAAAAAAAGTAACTAAACTGCACACAAGATGCTAAGAGAACTACGTAAGACCTTTCAAAGCAAAAAAAAATAAAAATCCTCCTCTTACATGTTTCCTTGCAAAGCTTTCAATCTTCTATAACCCTTATCAGTACCAAATATCCTATTAAAAAGGATAAGGAAAAAGTTAGATTCATGTACATAATATATATTATCGATCAAGTAGCTTTTATTTATCATCAACCAATGATACAGTTGAAGAATATAGAGAAAGTTCCATGAAGAGATTAAGACACATAGATGGGCTAAGCATAGCCCGCGACCTATTATTATTAGTGAAGCATTATATGAAATGGAAGCAAAGTTTCTAAATTTGATACAACATAATATACGAAGGAATGACAGAATGTTGAGAAACTAGTTACAAGA
>CAIGRO010094196.1:0-14005 GCA_903798355.1 Fraxinus baroniana | reverse complement strand
GCCAGATCCACCACACCATTTAGCTGCTGCACCATCGCCACCACACTCAGCACAGATCACCCACCACCTGCACCAACAACTCACCGTCATTGCCAACATAAACACCAAACCCATCGCACCGCACCGCCAACATAAACACCAAACCCACCGCACCGCCAACATAAAAACAAAACCCACCTCACCGCACCGCACCGCCAACATAAACACCAAACCCACCGCACCGCCAACGCCAAACACCAAACCCACTGCACCGCCAACATAAACACCAAACCCATCGCCCCGCCAACATAAACGACTGGGATTGTCGGCACCACTAAAATACAAACTACACTCCCCATCTCACAGCATCAATCTCCAACACCACCACACAAATCAGAACACATACCACAGATTTGCAAATTCGGAGAAGAAAGAAGAATATAGAGAAAGTTAAGGAGATGGGGTCGGACATCGGAGAAACATTAGTCACCGATCTCGCGAGGCTGCATCATCTGTGGAGGTACGAAATCGTGATGGTGGGTAGCGAGGGAAGAGAGTGCGTCACGAAATCACCGATGAGAATGGTAAGTGAGGAGAGCGCAGGCAGAGATGGAGAGTGCGAAATCGCCGCCTATTGGGTTGCGGGCAGAGAGGGAAGAGAGTTCGTCGCCGGTGAGGTTGGGTAGAGAGTGGGCGCGCCGTCGGTGTGGATAGAGAGAATGGGAGATGAGGAAATTAGAAATGATATTTAGGGTTTGGGATAAAATTAATTTGGTTTGTGATGAAAATTATAATTACTATTTAAAAATAAAATATCTGATTTTTGAAAGATAAAACTTAAAATCTGGTTTTAGAATATGGATCTTAAAAAGTAGGATTTTGTGTAATTTCCACATCTTTAAATCCCTGGAACTATGTAATTTCCTCTTCACTAAAGCCCAGAAAAGAGCAACCCAAAATAAGCCCATCTAACGGTCCAAAGCCCAATGAAAACGGCCCAAAACCCACATTAAACCCAATTACCCTCTATGATTCTCCGTCGTCTCTCCCCCTCTCGCATAATCGCACCAAAACTCCAACAGGTGACCGGAAATCCCTCAATTCAGACCCGCGACGGGGACTCCAATTTCCACCGGACCAACCAACCAAATTTGGATGTGAGTAATTACTAATTAGAGTGTGTATTTACGATGGAATTATATGGATGAATTCCCAATTATTGGTTCAAACCGGTAGGACAATTGGATACCGCGACATGAAGTCCCAGATTATTCTCTGATTTTTGTAATAATAAAAAAAAAATTGGTGCTTTTTATCCAGTTGTAATCCAATTTAAATTCTTCAAAACAAAATTTCAAATTCGCAATCTGGCTTTCTCATTTTGTTTTTCTTGCAAATTTTAATAAAATTCTCGCTTCGAAATTTTAATTATTGTGTTTGTTTGAATTCCAAACAATTTGTCAGAGGATGTGCGATTACAACAGTTGCTAATTTGTGTATGGTTTACACTTTTCCTTTTATGTTTCTGTAGTTTGTTGGATATTGTAAGAGTACTTTTATAGCTACTGTGGCTATATTTGTTTTGCAAATTCAGCTGGAGCATGCTTTGAGATATAAAGACTCAATTTTTACCCTCAAGACAACAGCTTATCCAAGAACTCCTTTATACAGAGAGAACATAACTATTCTCCAGTACATTTCTATCCAAATTGGTATACCTCTATGTATACATGTCTAATATAATGTAGTATGTGTGTTTATATGTGATGTATAATGTATATTTGGAGGTATATTGTGATAATTAAAAAGAGTAGGTAGCAATAGATTATAAGACTTGCCCCAATGATCACCAGTTCGAGTCGCTCAGACCACTGAGGTGAGTACCCGGCTATAAACTTCAGGATCCCGTGGAATTAGTCGAGGTGCTCGCAAGCTTGCTCGGACATCCACGGTTATCAAAAAAAAAAAAATAGATTATAAGACTTGATTTCAGTGTTATGACAGAACCCAGTGCTATCATAACAGAAGTTTCAGTTAATTCCAATTCCCATTCCTGTTCTGTTTCAGGTAGTCAAGTTTCTTGGAATAAGTTCCTAGATTTTTTATTGACTGAAATTTTAGTTAAAAGTGCTGAGTTGTTGAATTATATTGATTATTGAACAAGCTTCAGATCTGGGTTTGAAGTTTATAATTAAGGAGAAAGGAATAAAAAAGTTTGGAGTTGAGGTAGGAAGGTAGGTAGGTATGTGGGATGATTAAGAAAATAAAGCAAGATTCTTGCCTTGATACATTTTGAGAAAATGACAGCAACTTATGTTTTGAGGAGAGGCAAAATAAGTTCTGGAGTTTAATTGACCATGGCAAATAGATTAGCAAGAATTCCTGAGGAGATGAATTACAATTTTGAGCTATTTAAGCTCAAAATGATCAAGTCCTGTTTAAATCTGTTATAATTGCAAATTTGTAAACCTAGGGTGAATTGTGTAATGTTTTTGTCCTTGATGAATGTTTTTCCCTCATAAAAAAGTACCCTTATAATTAACTAATTACATGTGAGTTTAAGCCATTTTCCACTAATTTAGGACATGTACATGTGCTTGATTACATCATGTCATTCACTTTTTCTAAATTTTATCCCACTCTAAAAATCTACCTCTAGCTCTTTCCCTGGAACTCCTAGCTTTTCTCAATTGGATTTGTGTTAAATTTTATCGAATTAACAATCTTTAGCATTGTATACTCCCATTCTTTGTTCTTCAATGCGTTGTTTTTTTAGTTCCATCTCTCCTTTTGTCTTTCTTGCAATATTGAGCAGTTTTCCACTTTGATTTTTTTTTTTTTTGGCCTGTTAGAATAGCTATGATATTTGTAGGAAGAATGCATATTTATAATAGTTTTGTACTTTGTGTGTGGTTTCACTTATCTTTTTATACTTCTTTGATTTGTTGAAGTTTGTAATATTCTTTTTATGACCAATGTGACTGCCCTATGTTCTGTAAATACAGCTGAAGCATGTTCTGAGATATAAATAATCATATTTTACCCTTGGCATGCTATAGCCAAACTAAGGCGCGGCGTTCTTATTTTATGTTCAAGCACAGTGATTGATTTTAAGCTTTTGTTGTTTGATAATTTCTAATACAACTTTCTTTGCTAATCATGTGGTGAAGAAATAGCAATGAGTACAGAAGAGGCTTCAACGAAAAATTCACAACCCCAATTAGTGAAGTTGGGCAAAGCATTAAAACTGGTATCTAGCTCTTAATTTTTGTAATTTGTTTACTCATGTTTAGATTTATATTATCATGCTGATTCCTTCCTGTTCTTAAAATAAATTGATTTGTCATTAAGATAGCTCATTATTATAACCTTTTTCTCCCTCTTGTTTTTCTTTTACTTTTCTATCTTAATATTGTGATCCAAATATGGGAAATGTGCTTGGCATCACAATTTTCTTTCGTATGATCCGAGTAGTAAATATTAGAAGGCTGTTTCATGTATACTCCTTGGCACAGGCTGAACAATGGGTTAATAGCATGAGTAAATCCTCGATGGATGGAAAATCGACCGCAATAGAATTAGAGGGTCGACCTGCTAGGTCAGTACATTTGCAACATTGAGTTTCCACTGTATAATTATAAGCATATATTTATTTTCTTAGAGACTTTTGTAGGCTTGGAATTGGTGCTACAGTTCCACGGGGGCACAGAGTTGCAAATTCAAGCGATCCAGTCGAAAGAAAATTGCTTGCCAAGTTGGATGCTGAGAAAAGGAAAGCCATGAAGATAGCTGAAGAATTTGCGCCATCTTCAAAAGATGGAAATGTTGATGAAGATAGTGAAGACGAGTTGGAAAGTAAAACAAAAGCTTTTGCCAAGAAGAGACCACTAAATACAATGCCATATCTACAGCAGAAAAAGAAGCATAAATAGTTAGGCCTACTGATCTGGGAAATACTAACGGGGTTTAAAAAATTTCCTTGTGGAATTTCTTATGCACCCAAAAAATTACCCGTGGTTAAAATGTTGTTTCTCTACGGTCTACTTGGAGCAATCGAGTGATCTAGCAGTTTAAGGTAAGTGCCAAGAATGGCTATGGAGAATGCTATAAATTTATAGCAGAGTCCATTAAGCAATTTGACAACCAAGAACTTTTTGCAATTTTTATTACTCTCTTGATTGTAGATGGTTTTGGCTGAAATTTTATTGATTGTAGAACTCCAGAATCTATGCCTTATTTTGAATACAGGACAAATGTTGTAATACAATTACGAGATTATGAAACAAAAATTTTCTTCATTCGTTTTGTTTCCCTCATGCAATAGAACTAGCTTATGTATATCTAGGCTATTAGGGAATGTTTGATAGGCTCGACTATAGAAGGAACGTGATGTAGAGAAATCATAATACAGAACTTAAAGAGAAAAATAGAGTATAAGATGGGGTAAATGACAGACAATCTTTATACGCAACACCCCTGAAAGGATTTTATTCTGCATTCTTCTGTATAATGTCAGTTACAAGTCATACCTAGTGAAATTTCTTGACTTCTGTAATTACAAACCAAACCTATGATAAAACAAGATTTGAAAACGAAAGAAATTCACCAAACATATGAACACAAAACACACATTAAACACACCAAACCCTGAAACTTCGACGCTGAGAAGCTCGTCTCTCCCTTTTCTGGTTAGATAGTGATGCAAAAATTGATAATCCTGTCTTCTTGTGAAGAGCACATTGCAAATGGCTACGTTTTAGCAATGATTCTTTATTTTGTAACTTCTGCTATCGAAGCTTCACACACTACAGTCATCTGTACTCAGAAATCCTAACTACAACCACGAGACTTCATTGGAGAATGTCAAATTATATCATCTAATTCTTTAACCAAAGCTCTAAGTGCATGTTTGGCATGCAATATTAAATTGTAAATTGCACCGACAGGTCAAGAAACAAGATTTTAGTTTCTTTCAACACTATTAATCCATCTTACCAAACATGTCATATGTGAAAAACATATGAGAACTATAGAACTTTCGTGTGATATAGATGGTCGAGTTTACAAGTCAACATCTTCAATTGCCTCAGACTCGACTAGAAGCACAGTGAACTCATATTCTGAAGTATCAGTTGCAAAACTCAAAACAGTGTCCTCGATCAATTCTCTGAAAATTCTCTCTCCTAATTCAGTACCAATATGCACTATATTTGATCCGAGGTACATCCATTTTTCATGTTTTGCCATGTCCCTCTTGATAAACTGATCCAGAGACTCTGATGATGGATGCTGAAAGAGATGTAATTCGACCTTTTCCCATACCTCATCAATAAGATTCATACCGGTTGGGATTGGGCGAGTGTTCTCTTTAACAAATAACATCCCAGTGAAGCATCCAAAATAAGTCTCACAGATATCCTTTAGAACTTGATTAGTACAATCGAAGAGGAGTTTCTGATCCAGACGAGATCGATTAGAAAACAACTCGACTTCATCAAAAAGTGATGGATCGAGAATTTCATTCAAAGAAAGCCACCTTAAAAGAAAATCGTCCCAGTTCAAACCTGAACCCAACAAGACTGCTTCCACATATTCAAATGCAGTTTCCTCACCCTCAATAGAAATTCTTGTACAAATTCCCAGGTCAGTAGCAGAAGATTGTTCTTCGAAATGGATTTGTCGAGGTTGAATTTCTTCATTGGCTAAATACCACAAACAGACACGTTTCAGCACAAAGAAAAGTTGTTCCATGTAAGGCTATTGAATTCTATACTAATAAATAATAATTTAACCTGACTGAGATGTGGTACTTGGAGGACTGATAAAGTCTTCTGTGAATAATGGCTCAAGAACAGATATGGGACTGGGCCGTTCCATTTTATCTATTTCACAATCATGATCTTCAACTTTCCTGCTTATTGGAGAGTGCGGTGGAGACACTGATGGAGACAATGTTTGATCATCTCCAAATGGAGCCTGGAAAAGAATAACAAACATGAAACGTGCAAAGGAAATGTTTAGGGGAAAAAACTAGAGAAAAACAAGCTGTGGTATACCACCCAGCATAGATGGAGGGCTTTGTGTTTCTCGATATTATTAGCTTAAGATTCTCAATTCATAGAAACGGTAGTTTACCATTTTAAAGCACTGGGAAGGACTTTCTTCAACCATTTCTTCAATATCACTATCCTGCACATCTCTAGTTATTATATCGCTAGCCAAATCTCTAGAAATAGTAATATGTTTTCCCCCTTCCTCGGTACTTGATCCAGTTGTTTCTTCAATCTCCACCACTATTGAAGACAAATTCGGAGCTGTTAACATAGTATAATCTTACAGTCATCAGAATTTAAAGTAAGACGCCTTCTGAATTATTTAGAAATAACATATAAACAGAATACCTTCAGGAATTGTAACATCGTGGGTAAAAGATTGAGTTTCTGCAGAATAACCACGATCATCTTTGCTTGGATTATTGATTTCTTTATTATGAGATTGTACTTTCTCATTGGCATTGTCACCAGCTATGGGAAGATGACTCTCTAAGTTTGGCCCCGATGAACTTGGATGATTTTCATGATTTTCTAGCACAAGCCCGTTCATGTTGTTAGCCGTGCCTCGAGGAGATAACCTCATCTGGGCAGTTATGAATATATCATCACCGTATTTTCTAGGACTGCAGCTTGGAGAATCGCTGTACTCAGCAAAAGAAAGGATCCTGCCCAGGGACCTTGGTAAACGACGGCTCCCTGACTCTGCATTTTCATCCCCATTGTTCAACATCTCAGAAAGATGTTTCTTAGCCTCGATATAGATATTAGACGCCCCTTTCCTCGGATAATTAAAGGTTTCGTTTGCCATTTCTGCACCATTAACTTTTGATTTTCCCAATTGTTCGCTGCTCTTAAAGCCAGTTGGGGATTTAGCAAATCTTTCAGTATAGAAATGGTCCCTGTTTGGAGAACTCCAGCCAACAATTTCTCCACTAGCACCTTTGTCATTATCGTTCCCATTTTGGTGCTTAGAAGGAAATTTAAGGACCAATCTATCAGGACCAATTCCCGGCTTCTCTTTTCCCATTGCATGCCTCAGCTTTCTTTTAATTTCGGTAAAAGAGAACTGGGATGTATTCTTCTCATTCTGTACTTTATTTTTAACGGCGTAAGGCGACAGCAAAGAAGTACTGCTTATACTGATATCAGCAAGTGGGCTATCTGACCCTGCTGATCCAGGCTTCAAGACGACAATTTTACTGGAAGATTGGCAATTTTTGTTTCCGGCGGGGTAGTTTTCAAGAGATTTGCTCTTTCTGTGGAAGAATTTACGGTGTTTACGATCTAAAAGATCATCAGGTTTCGAGTTGTCTATCTTCTCCTTAGATAAACCAGGTGCGATCAAAGAACCGGGTTTCTGGTCTTTCTCTAATTGAGTATCATCCAAGTTTTGAATTTGCTTCACCAGTACAGAGTTAGGATCTTGTAGTAGTTTTAAGAACAAGCCCTCATTCGAACTTAAAATTTGCAAAGCATCCATGAACTCTTTCGAACAATGGGTTTTTACCTCTTCACCAAAATGCTTATTATTTAACCTTTGATCACTAAATACCTTTATTGCCTCAACCAATTTTTCTTCAAGTGAGAAATTCCGACTAGATGGCATGTCAAGTTCATCGTGAGAATCCTGCTTCATGAAGCTTGAAAATTTCTGATAAATTTGGGATATTTCTTCCATTATTTCCCAATCAACAGTATCTGAAGGTTTTTGTTCGGGAACTTTGTCGTACACCAAAGTTTCCGCAGCATCCGACTTGGGGACATCCATATCACTAGATTTCTTGTGAGTTCTGCCTATTCGCTTGTGATTCTTTTTTACAGGGTGTCCATGTTCTGAATTAATTTGCTTCAAACATATTTCAGACTCAATTGCCTCGTTCTTCAAGCCTTGCTCAGTGAACATCTCTTCTTCCATGAGTTCCTTTACACTTGTCTTAGCAACATCAGCCACTGCCACCTTACTTTCTTCACCATCCTGAGATTCTATATTAAATTAATCTAACTAGCAGACAAATCATAGGTCATCAAGGAAAAGATGCCTACACTTACCGCATTTTGACATGTTCCAGTCGGACTAGGTATAATTATTTTGGTACTTGAATTCCCGGCACCTACAGAAGAGAACAAGGGAAGAGGGAGATGATTAGGCTAGAGCAAATAGGAAGCAGCAATAGAAAATATCTTGAATTCGAAATATCTGACTCTGTAAGGGGGGACATTAATTCGCATTGTTCAACGAGCTCATTAAAAGCTTAAACAGTTAGAGAGGGGACAATTTTGTTTATTTAAATCCTGTCTTCAACTTGCCCTCACATGCAAATCAAATAATTTTTCATCAAAAGCCTCGTGCTCGCACAACTTTTATAGATGGGTGGCGACATGACTTGAACCCAGTATTTTTGTTGGCCTGTATACTAAGTTAGATTATGTTAAAGGAAGCAAAGGTATGAGGTTAAAGTATCACCCACTCGATTATAATAATTGTGCAAATGCCAGATTTTTGATTAAAAAAAAAAAAAGTTGAATTCACCCTACATGGGCATGTTCAGGACAAAATTTAAATAAATAAATTCGTACTCCATCTAACAACTTAAGTCCTTAGATAAGGTGGTTCAACACTCCTAATATTACTTCTAGATAGAGTTCTTACCAACAGCTTCTCTGCTCCCTCGCCTTCTATTGGCAATCAATTTTCGGGTAGATCGACCATGGCGGAAATCCAATATGCTAATAAAGCTCCATATACAACCTGCTTGCTCCTTTTCATGCCGTGACAGGCGTCTCTGTGATCTCTTCGCCATAACGAGTGATTTTAGGGTCTCAAATCTTTCAACTTCAGCTAATTTTCCTTCCTCTTACTGCAAATCTAAGCACAGAAAGAAAAGAATGAAACTAAAAATTACCGATTTATAATTGAAAAGCTCGATATACAGAGTCAATAACCACCATTACGAGCACACATTGTTTCCGATGAGTTAAAATATAAGCTCATTCTTAAAGGTGTAAGCAAGCCAAAACTTCCTACAATTTGATCTAAATGTGAAAGGAATACCTTGGGAATTTTAACATGAAAATATTTTGCAAGTGAATTTATGTTGTCAACCTACATTAGAATTCTTGGGCATCTTATCTGATGATCACGATGCATCTGAGAAAAAAACTATTTCCCCAACAAAGATATATACCCGGAGTCGGATATTCTGATTTATATAAGCCACATGAGGCCCGGTGCATCCTTTCCCAATCTCTCGTAGTAAGAAAAGGTTCTCTAAGTGCTCTATCACCCACAAAAACTACTTCTACAATCACCATAAATCTGCAATGCCGTTACTCACAGCAGTCACATAAAAGTCTCTTTTTCTTGCATGTACTAATCTTTAGGCAATTTGATTATGAAAATTCTGGACTGGAGAGAAAAACATATAAAGGGAAGAAAGAGATGATATTCTACAGCACTGTAAAAGTTCAGTAAGTACAACAACAAAAACTTCCCAACAAATTCAAAGTTGGCTACATCAATTTTTTTCGTCACTGCATTCAGTACATTGCTAGCTCTACTCGAAGATCCAAAGCAATCGAAATTTTACAAAATCACAGGAAGATTTCAAAAGCTCGGTAAAATACATGTGAAAGAAATGAATGGTTCAAGAAAAGATAAACTTACGAATCACATTTTACTTCAATATTGACAAAGTTTTAAATGAAAACAATATGCAAAACAGAAGAATTACCAGAAATTGGATCCACCATGTAGCCACACATACTTCAAGAAAAGCAGATAACACAAGTTATCTAAGACAGTAAAGCTCAAGGAACTTTTGCCTTCTGTGTCTGGCAAAGAATCATGATTTTGCCTTCTTAACTTTTTTTGTATTTTTTGTATTTTTTATTTTTTTGAAAAGTGCTTTTGGCAATCCCAAAATGATCTTCCCCTCAAAGAAACCAATTACCAGAATTTCCACTCAACATAAAAAAAAAATGCCAAAAATTATAATCTTGGGCCCTTTACTTCCTTAGAAGACTTGATCAAAGTCTTCAAAGTCATCCACTCTTGCATTCAAGGACAATAAGATCACAAAACAAAACTCTTCACACAATAAAGCTTAAAATTCAGTTCACATTTATTATTTTGATGAAAAATTCAAGTTTTTCACTGTAATGATTCTTCATCAAATTCTGACCAAAGAAACGAACAAATTCAAGAGATACCCACAAAATATTTTGTAAAAAATTGACCTTTCTTTACATTAAAAACTCAAGAAATTCAATCAGGTATTGACGGACACTCAACACACAAAAAGGTAAAAACTGGAGCTTTACTGTTTGGGAGAGAGAGTATCCAATTCCATACCGACCAAAAAGAAAGACACTCAGTGATGAAAACCAAAAGCCACTTGTTAAACGGAGGAAAATTAGGGGTGGGGCAGCCATTAAAGACTGCAACACAGAGATATAAAAGTAAAGAAAGGTTGTAAAGTGAAAAAACGCGTGTGTGAGAGAGAAGGGTTCTGGGAGAGAGAGAGAAAGAAGAATAATATACCTGTGTGTGCAAAGGTGGGAAGAGATGGAAAAAAGCTTCCGACTGTAGAAAATTGTAGGAGGTTTCCTATTTTTCTTTGCAGCACCACATCAGTATCCCCACCATCATTCCAGGCTAACTTTCAAATTTCGAATCAAGTCTGAAAATTTCATGTTGGATCCTATTATCCCCTCCCACTGACCTTGCTCTCACGCACACGCGTATAGAGTCTATTTAGGGGCGAGAGTACAGAGTCCAGACAGAGACGCATGAACATTTGGATGCATATATGCAATTGTAATAGGAATAGTCAATTGTACGTAATTTTTGTACATCATCCTTGACAAGACATGATTGGTGAATTTTTTTATTTTTTTCCCTAAACCATCAAATGGTAACTTGTAACGAATTGTATATGTACATTAAGGTTGTTGTTTGTAGATATTAAAATCGGATTAAAATTGAAAAATTAACCGTTATTGTTGACTTTTTATTATACGAGTGAAACCCAATAATAACTATATTTTCAATTTTAATCGATATCAAACAGGCTCTAAGCATGATTGTTGTTATAGAGAGAGAAGACATGGATGATGCAAAAATTTGACTAAATTGGTTTTGGTTTGGCCGTAAGACATAAATTTGTTTTAAGATTGTAATGAAAGAAAAATAATCAAATTTATCGTCAGTAATTTTGGTTTTTAGACTGAAAAAATTTAGTAGAATTTGTGTATTCATGAAAAGGGATAAATTTATTTAGATGTTATTTCACGGATGAAAATTTGAGCGAAGAAATTCTTAGAGTATGTTTGGCATGACTTATAAGTATTGTGAGCATTCTGATCATTATGAGAAGTTGAAAAATGATCGGTATTAGGTTGCGTTAAATATACTCCATTTAACTATATTTCAAAATGAATTTGATTTGACGTGAATTAAGATTAAGGTAAGTAATGATTTAACATCTTCTTATGCATGTACGAGAGACTCGAAAAGAACGATTGTGAATTTTTATAAGATATCTCTTCTTTTAAGAAGAAAAGATAAAATTTGTTAACGATTGTGGCTAAGTGAGATAAGTACCTTAAACATATAATTTTATTATTTTTATATCACTTAATCACTTATTGACAAGGATAATTTCGAGAAGTCAATTGTATTTCAATTGATGAAATGGTCTGTTATTACAAAAAAAAAATCCATTTAAGTAAAAAGCAAAACGTCGAATAATATGTTTTCACGTGTCAATAAGTACATTCAGACGCTCTCTTCTACTCTTTTGTCTCAAAATAATTTATCATCTCTTCTCACTTCTACTAGCGATGTTCTTCGAGAATTTTTGTATATTAACAACTTCATCGAAGTCAACGTGCTATGATCGAAAAACACAAAAATAGCACAAAAAATAAAAAGTACAAATTCATTGATGCAAGACTACAAATTTTAACATCTTTCTTCTGAAATACTGATGTTTTTGTGTACAAATGTTGTACTTATCAAAAAGAACAAGAAAATGGTGTATAAATGCATATATTTCCTCGTGAATGAATGGCATCAGGTACAAAAACAAAATGTTGTAAGAAACATTTTGAGTTACCAATAACTGTCAGCAATTGTTTCAGCAATAGAGTTGGATCCAAAGCTGGCTGCATTGATTATCAGTTGGGTCCAACCCCCACCCACTCCAACATTGATATTTTGTCTAATTATAAGGCCTATCAAGAGAAAATAGGTACCCCCCCCCCCACCACCACACACACCTTATTTTATGATTTTTTTTTATTTTTTTTTTTTAAATTTTCCTCTTGTATCCCGCACACACCTTACGACTTTATGAAGATGTACTTTTTACAAATAGTCGTTCGAATCTAAACACAGTGACGTCAATGTCATTGCCTACTTGAAGTACGATACCAATATTTACAATTAATTACTTCTCTATTAGATTGTTCAATACGTTCATAAACTACTAATTTCGTCGGCTACATATGTAACCATTAGTGTTTTTAACACTTTTGATACGACAGATCGAACATGTTTAAATATGAAGAAATGAGTGTATGAACAAAATTTGTCAGTTTTCATATCTAATTATCTTTAATTTAGTATACTGCTTGTCCATTCTATTGAATATTGATTCAAAACTTTTACTCACCTTAGGGTGTGTACAAAAAAGTTGTCTCCCACAAATAAATATATTTAGCCTCGAGGATTTGATTCTCTTATGATGCATAAACAACATGTCGCTATATAAAGAAAATGCGTAGTATAACGATCGATTTGACCATTATTGTAACTTTTTACAACATTCACGTACACATACGACTCCTCAAATTCATCCTATATTCGAGTATTTAAAATCATAATGATGGTATTAGTCATGACTATCATCATCGTCATTTGAAAGAAACTTCATAGGGATACATAAAATTAGGTTGAATTATTGCACCCGTTTTGTTTCATATGAATAGAACTTCAAGTAATTAAACTTCATATTACTTATATGTTTATCGAAAAAATTTCTTTGTGTCGCTAGACAAATATTTAAACTCGACTCAACAATTCAAAATTCCAAAAACTAGATGATGATGATGATGATCGGCCTTGTGATATAAGCTAACAAAATTTGTTGAGTTATCAAACAAGGACAAAACATGAATTGGAGCCCAGGATTGAGACAATATACGTTAGCTACACCAAATTTTGTGGCAATTTTGTATGACAATGATCCCTCATTGATACTGTCTCGTTTTAGGTTTAATATGCCTTTCATTGTCTCCATTATGAGCATGCATAAATTGCATATACTTGAAACTAAAAATGTTGATCCGTGTCACTAGACGAGCGTGTTTATCACACGTGCACATTAATTTGACGACAAAATTAATATTTTTTTTAAGTATAAAGCACGAGTGTAATACATACTAATGATTCAATTTTCAAGTGATTGAGAGAAAAAGTTGTACAAGTGTACATGATTCTTTTCACGCACACTTTTCTATATCCAATGCAAAGTTTTTAAACAAGGTTTTTTTTTTTTTTTTTTTTTTTTCCTTTTTCCTTTTTCGATTTGCATGGAAAAGTTTCGAAATTGAAATGAGATTTGTTCTTTCATCATCTTTCGGAGCTAGCTCTAACTCAAAATCTTCTCTATTGTTTGTATTTCCTTCACTTTGGATGGTAGAATAACTACTTGTCGTTTATAAATTGGAAAATTGATCAATTGACGTACTGAATAAAAAACATAAGAGCGGGTATAGATAAATAGATAAGTCATATTGTCAGTGAGAATGAACTTTAGATCGTATTTACCAGCAATAAAACTGAACAAAAACTAGCTCTATACCTAATCGGTAATAACTTCCTTTCCTACTTTTATTTTGGCATTATTCTCTTCTTTTCCTTTGCTTGCCCCTAGAAGAGTAAAGTAATAAATTAAAGTGAGGGTTGGAGA
>CAIGRO010094194.1:0-13658 GCA_903798355.1 Fraxinus baroniana | reverse complement strand
ATATCGAAGGCTTACTTGAAGCACACCTATACAAATGCAAAGGCTCTTCATATACGAAGTACCAAAGCTCCCCACCCCGTACAAAGGCTCAACGAAGATATATGAGGCCCTCTACTACCAGAATCTCTTCAACAAAGGCCGACCCTGATTCAGCAGAATCTGATGCTACCTATCATTACAGATCTGGAGATCCTTCAGAAGTGATTGATGAGACATGTAATAAAACTTTGTTCGTATGTCAGGCTACATTGTGTAGGGCGGCTGACCCTTTATCAAATATTAATTGTAATGAATTGACAGTAATGTGAAGTCTGTATCTGGGAGATGTAGCTACATGGATTGAATCAAACGATCACCGCGTCAACTAGATTAGTATAAATAGCTTCTCTTTATATGAAAAAAAGAGGGGGGGGGGGGTTTTGGCATCTGTATAAAAGAAAGAGAAAAACACGAAATAAGATGGATCATGTGAAACTTTTCGGAAGGATTTACATGCTTGATTCNCATCGCGTCAACTAGATTAGTATAAATAGATCATCTTTATATGAAAGAAAGTGGGGGGGTTTTTGGGCATCTGTATAAAAGGAAGAGAAAAACACGAAATAAGATGGATCTTGTGAAACGTTCCGGAAGGATTTACATGCTTGATTCCATATATATTATCCACAAATACAATAGCAAATAGATTAAGATTCGAATACAAATGTGTCATCATTTTTACACCATATCTATCCTTCCACATATTTCGTGAAAAGAGAGAAATTCAATATGGAAGATTGATTGGGCATTCGTTGATAGTGCGAATACCACTATAATCATACCACTGAGATTCGAACATCTTTGTCTCTTATCGAAAAGTGCCTCCCGCTTCTATTCCAGCCAAATTACCGACTTGATTCCGACATAAATGCGTTGATCCGTACTTGACATGGCAGAGTGGGCTCGATATCTGTTGAGTTCATTTTTTGGGATCAACAGATTGGCGCTGTCTGATCCAACCCCCTAGAAATAGGCGCAAGAGACGAGATTGGGCTAGGAATGAAGCAGGGACCTCCCAGTTACCTCTCCAAGTTCTCCAAAGGAAAGATGAGGATTCAGAAGGACCGCAAAGATCATATGATCAAGATGATGACGACGAACATTCTCCCTTCTCCGAAGCAATAAGAAATGTTCTCATGCTAAACTACTTCACACTCCCTAAAATCCCAAAGTATGATGGGAGAGGCGACCCCGCAAAACTTATGAACAATTACAAGACTCGCATGAATTGAAAGGGGCCACACCAGCCATGAAGTGTAGTGCCTTCCACTTGACTTTAAGTGGAGGAGCGAAAATTTGGTACACCAGGCTACCAGAAGAGAGCATCCGAAGTTGGCCTGAATTCAAGAAAACTTTCTTGATACGCTTTGCATCCAGTAAGGAAGGGGAAAGACCCATCCAAAATTGCAGGATATGAGATAATAACAAGGTGAATCTTTGAAGAATTTCATTTCATGCTTTAATGCTGAGATGACGTACTGTGTGTAAGTCATGGATAGGGAAGCCATAACTAGCCTCAAAGAAGGATTGGACATAAACTCTCTTTTTTGGAGAGATGTACAAAACAAGAACCCTGCCACTTACGACGCCCTACTAGAAATGATAAGGCTAGAAATCTTTAATGAAGAGTTGAAAGATCACAAGAATAGGGCAAGCCAAGGCCGCCACCTCCGTACATGCAAAGAGGAAGGGGCCCTACCTCGTATTTGATGGACAGTTAAGCCCCAATGAACCATGGATAAAAACTAGCCGCAACCACTCTCAATGCGGTACCGACCTTAGGTTATGAGAAAGTCAATCCTGGTGCTGAAATACATCAGCGTCAACCTAGCCGAGGCGCCCACCAAGGGGGCGAGGTAAGGGATGAAGTGCTTAAACTAGAAATAGGAATGAAGCACCACAATATTGCTCCTATCATCAATCCTATGGACATTAGACAAAAAATTGTAGGGACACTGCAAGACGTCCTTCAAACAACACTCCAAACAACCAAGGCCAGACACCTCGAAACAACGAACAACATCGACATAATCGAAATGACCCTCCGAGAGGAAGGGAAAACGACATCGAAAGACCTAGAAAGATTTAGAGATAAAGGTGAGGTCCCTCACCAAATAGCGAACAAAAGCTCATCTAAGAAATTGACACAATTATTGATGGCCCTCATGTGGGCGGAGATTCAAGAAATTCACAAAAGAACTACGCCAGGGAGGCAAGCGATCTCGCCATGACAAGTTACATAGTGAACCAATCTCTGAATTTGAGATCGATTCCACCGATCACTTTTACACAAGATAATACGGTTAAAGTACACTATCCACACTGTGACGCCTTAGTAATTAAGGGCAGTCGTGGTCCACAATAGCCTGAAAAGAATGTTGGTGGATAATGGAAGTTTGGTCAATACCATATTTGGGTATTACTTTTGACAAAATGAAGGTGGACCATGAGTTAACCCCAATGAATTCCCCTTTGTATGGCTTCACGGGAGATAGAATCATCCCAAGGGGCAAAATTACCCTGGCAATAGAGTGGGGTTGGAATAGTTAGTCGCACGCCATTACATGGAATTCCTCATAGTTGATAACTGATCTGCCTACCACGGAGTATTAGGGAGACCTGCCTTGAAAGAGCTATGGGCAGTTACCTCAATTCATCACCTGTTCTTAAAATTCCCAACTGAAAAAGGCATTGCCATAGTTCGGGATGATCAAAAGAGAGCTCGGGAATGCTGCTCCAATTCCTTAGGAAAAGCAAAACCAAGGACATATGTCATATTTGATGATGTTAATATGGACGACCTCCCTAAAGAAGGGACTCCTCTTGAACAAGGGGGAGATGCCCTCATGACCGAAGCTACTGATGAAAGAGACATGTCCGGAGTAACACAAGCCCCTAACCAAGAGAAGGCTGTTGAAAATACTGTTAACTTAGACGAGCATTATTAACTGTGAGCCTAAAATAGCCCCAATGGAAGAATTGGAAATCTTTCCAATTGGCCCTATGGACCCAACAAAATGCTTGCAGATAGGGAGCAATTTACCCCCAGAAATGAAGAAGAGGTTGAAAGACTTCCTGCTCAGAAACCTGGATGTGTTCGCCTGGAAACACAACGACATGATTGGCATCGATCCCAAGATTAGTTACCATCATTTGCACATTAAACCAGGAGGTACGGCTAACAGGCAGAAAAGAAGGGCTCTCAACCCGAAAAGATATGAGGCTCTTAAAGAAGAAGTGACAAAGCTTATTGATAATGGTTTCATCCGAGAATCTATGTACCCAAAATGGATATCCAATCCAATCCTAGTAACAGCTTTCCACTTCTCAAAATAGACCAGCTGGTGGACTCAACTACTGGACACCAGCTACTCAGCTTCATGGATGCCTACTATGGATACAACTAAATCCCCATGTTTCCATCTGATGAAGAACACACCTCTTTCATCACAGATAAGGATCTCTATTGCTACAAGACAATGCCTTTTGGATTGAAAAATGTTGAGGCTACATACCAGATGGTGGTTAAAAAAATGTTCGCTAACCTCATTGGTAGGATGATAGAAGCCTATGTGGATGACATGCTGATAAAAATCTTAAAGGCGGTGGATCACATTGCACACATTGATGAGGCATTCCAAATTCTGCGAGGTATCGAATGAAACTCAACCCTTTGAAATGTTCTTTTGGGATGTCGTCTAGCAAGTTCCTTGGTTACATTGTTAACCAATGAGGTATTGAAGCAAACCCTAAAAAGGTTAAAGCTTTAATTGAGATGAAGTCTCCCCAGAAGCCAAAAGAAGTATAGAGCCTCACTGGACGAGTCGCAGCTCTCAACCGTTTCATCTCAAAGGCAATTGATAAATGCCTGCCATTTTTTAAAATCCTCAAAAGAGGGAACAAATTCCAATGGATAGAAGAATATGAGCAGGCCCTACAGGAGCTAAAGAAGCACCTTGGTCAGGCGCCTCTCCTCTCCAAACTAAAAAATCATGAGGTACTATATTTATACCTAGCAGTGACTTTAGAAGCTTTGAGTTCAGTATTAATAAGGGAAGAAGACAGCCATCAGCTACCAGTATACTATGTCAGCAAGGCACTCCTTACAGCAAAAACTCAATATCATGACATGGAAACGTTAGCCCTCGCTTTGGTGACGGTCTCCTGAAAGCTTAGGCCCTATTTCCAGGCTCATAATATCCATGTCCTGACAAACTACCCTCTCAAGCAAGTGCTCCAGAAACCTGATGCTTTGGGGAGACTACTTAAATAGGCCATGGAGCTTAGCAAATTCGACATCACATACAAACCAAGGACAGCTCTCAAAGGGCAAGCCATAGCTGACTTTGCGGCAGAATTTACTCCCGTCCAAAACATTGAAAAAGAAATGGAACCCTCCGAACCCCAGATATGGAGGCTTTCAGCCGATGGTTCTTCTGGAGACACAGGGTCAAGGGCAGGAATTGTATTGGTTAGTCCGGAAGGGCAACCACTAACTTGTGCTATAAGGTTTGACTTTAAGGAAACCAACAATGTAACGGAGTATAAGGCCCTATTAGTTGGCCTCCAACTGGCGAGAGAACTGCAAGTAAGAGGCTCATCATTAGCAGCGACTCCCAACTGGTGGTTAGTCAAGTTCGTGGAAACTTCTCCGTCAGATACAAAACTATGGCAGCCTACTTAAAATTGGTAAGAAGCTTCATCCCTTCCTTCGAAAGGTTCGAGCTAGTGTAAATACCCAGATCCTTCAATAAACACGCCGACGCTCTGGCAAAGCTAGCGAGTAGCAAAGAGTCTGAGTTACTCACGGTCGTTCTAATTGACCACCTTCTTAGACCTTCGATTGAAGTTGGAGAAACTATAATGTGGGTGGAGGATACACCTCCCTGGATGAAACCCCTCATATCCTATTTGAAGGATCAAACCTTACCTCCTCAGAAAGAAGAAGCCCAAAAACTCAGGAGAAGGGCTACTCACTTTGTCCTTCAAAATGATGTACTGTATAAGCGCAGGTTTTTGCTGCCTCTACTCAGATGTACTGGGGGAGAGCAAGTAAACTATGTACTCAGAGAAATCCATGAAGGTATTTGTGGCAATCATACAAAAGGTTGGTCGTTGGCACAGAAAGTACTGAGACAAGGATACTACTGGCCCATCTTGAAAAATGATTTACAACAATTTGTCCAGAAATGTGACAAATGCCAACATTTCACCACCGTCCCAAGATAGCCTTCACAGGAATTGAACGTGGTACCTAATCCTTGGCCTTTTGCAAAATGGGAAATCGACTTGATTGGACCTCTTTCCAAAGGGAGAGGAAGTGCTAACTTCGCGATTGTCGCTATAGATCACTTCACCAAATGGGTAGAAGTCGAGCCTCTCTCCAAGATAACTGAGGCTAATAACTCTAAGTTTATTTGGTAAAACCTCATTTGCAGGTTTGGCATCCTACACTCAATTGTGTCAGATAATGGTAAACAATTTGACAATAAGAAGGTTAGGAACATGTGTGAGGAATTAAGCATCAAAAAACACTTCTCCTCTTCACATCACCCCTAGGCAAATGGGCAGGTTGAGGCTATAAACAAGATAATCAAGTATACCCTTAAAAGGAAGCTTAATGCCTCAAAAGGAGCTTGGGTGGATGAGTTACCCCAAGTTCTGTGGGCTATTAGAACCACCAGCCGAACTACCATCGGCGAAACCCCATTTTGCATGGCATATGGATCTGAGGCTATGAGCCTCATCGAAGTGGGTCTCCCATCTTATAGACGGATATACTTTAATGAAGTGGGTAACGATGAAATGAGGAGATGTGGGCTTGACCTACTCGAAGAAATAAGGGATGATTCCCAAGTTAAGATGGCTATGTATCAAAGGAAAATGACTAGATACTTCAATGCCAAGGTAAAGAAAAGATCCTTCGGGATAGAGGATTTGGTGCTGCGGAGAGTTTTCTTATCTTCCAAAGAACTAGGGACAAGCACTTTGGGACCTAATTGGGAAAGACCTTATCGCGTTAAGAAAGAGGTCCGGCCTGAAACTTACTGGATCAAAGATATGGACAGAAAAGTCCAGCCGTATCCATGGAATGCTGAACACCTGTGAATGTATTACCAATGAATGTAAATTATGGCTGGAGGTTGTTCCCAGCCATTGCAAATAAATAAAATCTTTTGTCCTAACCATTGCAAATAAATAAAATTCTCACCTCGCTTGAATCCCGAGGCTGACCTTACATGCCTTCCTTTGACGAGTTTAAACGTCATGGAAGAAGCCTTTGCATGGATGAACGATCCACCATACAAGGAAGCATAGGCACCTCGGAAGAAAGGGTGACATCCTCAGAAAGGATTACCTGGCTTGAATCCTGAGGCTGACCTCACATGCCTTCCTTCGATGAGTTTAAACATCATGGAAGAAGCCTTTGTATGGATGAACCATCCACCATCCAAGGAAGCGTAGGCACCTCGAAAGAGAGAGCGACATCCTCAGAAAGGATCACCTCGCTTGAATTTCGAGGTTGACCTCACAGGCCTTCCTTCGACGAGTTTAAACGTCATGGAAGAGGCCTTTGGATAGATGAACCATCCACCATGAAAGGAAGAGTAGGCACCTCGAAAGAGAGGGCGACATCCTCAGAAAGGATTACCTCGCTTGAATTTTGAGGCTCACATTACATGCCTTCCTTCGATGAGTTTTAAACGTCATGGAAAAAGCCTTCGCATGGATGAACCATCCATCATGCAAGGATGTGTAAGCACCTCGGAAGATAGGGCAAAAATTCCGACGCTAAATGTCAAGGAAAACGCCAATTGGCCCTTGATTCAACCAAAATGATTCAGCCAAAGTAGAAAATTACTCACGATGATTCAACCTAGATTCAGACTATCTAAATTATCTAATCACGCTCAGCAAGTCAGTCAGTTCAAATTATTCGATTAACTTCATTCAGCTAAGTTCAATTAGCTCCACTTTGGTTAAATTCAGTTAAAATAAATTTGTACTCGACGCTTCTCCGAGGTCCAACTATTTTGAAGCAACAAGGAAGAAATATGAAAGTTTTATTCATTAAGTCAAAGAACACAATGAAAGGCCCAAAGGCTTTATATATGATAAAACCAAAGTAAAAATATATCCTATCCTTGGGTAGAGGGAGGTGCTTGGTCCTCAACAGTAGGAGTGGAAGCTACTTCCCCTGTTGAAGCCTCTACACGCACAACATCCACGTAATCTTCCTCAGTGGGAGTTTGAGGCGTCTTTTCTTCGATAAACTCCGCCTTTAGTTCCGAGGTATCAAAGTCAGGGAATAACTCCTCCATCTTACTAATCACCTCATTGTAAGCGAACTTTATCTAGTAGGAGTCGAGGCATTGATACTCCTCGCTATGATGGAAGTTGGTGACAATTCATCATGACAATGTCACCCGCTTCGACAACATCTAATTCATATATCCTACACTCATTGGCATACCATTTTACTTGTTTCTCCATAAAATCCTGAGCATTCCTACTAGCAGTTATTTGGATGTTCGCTATTTCCAGACCCTTGGCGGTAAGCCTCTAATGATCGATGGAGATCTCCAATTTTTTAGTTAGCAAGGCCATCTCACATTGTGACTTATGGACCTCTTGCTTTAGGGTCTTGATCCCGATAAGCACAGAGGCTAACTTTGTCTCATCCGCAACCTTTTGAACCTTCAACTTATCAACTTCAGCCTTACCCCTCTTCAGTTCAGTGTCAGTAACGCTTAACTAGACGTTCGCTCTCTCCAGAGCCTCGGTAGCGAGCTTCTAGTTGTTGTTGGAAGTTTCCACCTTTTTGGTCAGTGAAGCCACATTACATTATGATTCATGGACCTCCCGCTTCATGGCCTCAATTACTGAAAGGGCGGATGCCAGCTTTGCTGCATTTTCAGTTTTCTGAACTGTCAACTCATTGGCTTTTGCTTTGACCCCCTTTAATTCCGCCTTGGTGACATTCAGTTTTTCATATGCGGCCCTATTTTTCTGCTGAATGTCGGCCAAAACTTCCTGACATTCCAAGGCTACCCCAAAAGCCCTGGCATTTTGGCTTACCAGGGTCACGGTAAGATCTACTGTATCGCAGGTTGCCACGTAGTCCTACCACCTTTCAGTCCAAAACTTATTAAAAGCCTCGGTGGCACCTCAGACCTCGGCAGGCAACATCTCAATCACAGTTGAAGCAATCTTGGTGTCACAACCCCCCCAAAAAGTTTTTAGACTTTCCTGGGGTCCTCTCTACTGTCTTCTAAGGAGCCTCTGCAGCCGTTGATGTAGTATCATCGATGTTATCACTGACCTCTCGAAGCTGCTCTTCAATTCCAGCATTAATAGAAGCCTATAGCAGTTTAGGCTGCTTAGGAGTTACCTTCTCCCCATAAGACATAGATGTTCCGAAGCTACTGGAACACACCCAACAGGTGCCAATTTCCTTTTTTTTCAGGACTTTTCGGCTATCCCCTTGCCCTTATCAGTTGTGAATTAATTTTCTTGGGAAACCTCCTTCTCTTGGTCCTTCTCGGAAGAATCCCTGACAATCACTGACAAGGCGTTCTGGCCTTGGCCTAGCACCTGAAGAAGATCTTCGTAAGGCAGCATTAAGAATTGTGGCCATATCAGGTTTCAGATACTCCTTTTTGGGTGCCATTTATTCGAGTGTTGTATAATATTCATTGAATCCAATCGCAAATGAAAAGGGAATGCTCGAAAGTTTATTACCGGAAAACTTTAAGAAAATGGTGAAAAGTTGTAGCAAGTAAAGTGTCGAAATGACAAAATTCTGGGTTTTATACAAGGAACAATATGAATCCCAGCCATTGGATCCAAGCCTTGATGATCAGAATTGATGATCAGAATCCAAATCTTCTTACAATCTAGGCCATAGAATCCAAACGGTTCCCCCTGTCAACGCCCTAGATTGGCACATGTATGCCAGAAAGGGCATCAGCATGTGGATGAATCCTAGTAGTCACACGAGCAAATAATTAACCATCATTGCACATTTAACTCACTATAGATGTGCATGTATCGGAAGTGGGTTCAGTATAGATGTTGCCTTGGAAACACGCGAAACCATTAAATCACGTACATATACTAGCAGGATCGGAAAGGAACCAGCCTCAACTTCACAATGGCTTACAACATCGGCCACCTTGAATAATTAAATCTCTTCCCCCCCTAAAAAGTGTGGATCGCTACTCGAATTACATACATAGAACCACTCCCAATCATAGTGAAATGGGGAAGTAGCCTCGGTACGGTTCTGACGCAAAAAAGTAGCCCAATAGCATCTGAAATCCAAAAGCCAGAGGTAACTTCTACACAGGCGAACCTTCCAATCGAAGGAAATGCTACCCCCTATTACCACTTCGGAAAGGCTTGCTGATTAAAAAGTGCGCTACCAAGGTCTAAATTATTATGAGATGAACCTAGAAAGGTTTGATGAAGTGAAGATAACTTCTATACGGTCGATGTTTGTCTTATTTAACCCTAATTACCTCTAGTACTCAAAAGAAAGCTTTACAACATGAATACTTGATTCATTTGTTCGAAAGGAAGCAAGATATTAAAGATCAGCAATTATTGACAAGCAGTAACGAAAGAATTATAAAAGTTAGAAATCCATGTCGGGATCATACAATGTCAGCAAAAATAGAAAGATGTTGAATTCCATTAACAAAAAATTGATTTACATAAGCTGGACCAAAGTCCTTCCGCTTCAAGCATTTACATAAATTGGACCTAAGAGAGCGGGGACTAGGAAGGTTTAAAAGGTACTATGGCCTTAGCTTCGATAGGGTTAGCCTCTACCATGGCTTCTGCCTCCGCAGAGGTTTGAGGTTCTCCCTCTTCCTCTTCATCCTCCAAGAATTCAGTCCTCAGGTCGAAAGTCTGAACCCGTTGGTTATGCACCTCTAGCCATTCGATCATCTCAATGTAAGCATACCTTCGCCAGTAGGTGCCAAACTACTGGTAGTGTTCAGTAAGGTGGAAGTTGGCCAAGAAACTCTGCTCAGCATTTTTACTGGTAAGCTTCGCATCGTTACGAACAGTTTCAACCTCTTTAGTAAGGCTAATCACTTGGGAGGTCACTTCTTCGATCTTTCATTTCAACTCAACATTCTCTTAGTTGGCCGTCTCAAGGGCTTCATCAGCAAGTTTTTGGTGGGCATTAGAAGTCTCCACCCGCTTCGTTAAGGTAGCTACTTCACTCTGGGACTCATGAACTTCCATCTTTAAAGATTCATTTTTCGCCAAAACGGAAGCGAGTTTGGTAGACCCTTCTATCTCATTCTTCTTGGCTACCTTAGCCTCGGACTGGGCCTTCCTAGCTACTTCATTAGCCTTGGAAGTTTTTCCCACAAACTCTCTATTTTTCCTCTGGAGCATCTTGAAGATTACCTCAGTCTTAATGGTCATGCCAAAAGACCTCGTCGCTTGGGCGACCATAGTGGAGACAACGTCTACAGCGTCACTGGTTTCAACAAAGTTTTTCAATTTTTCAATCCAAAACATGTGGAAAGTCATCGTGGCAGTTTGAACTTCGGGAAGCAACAGAGCGATGGCCTGAGATTCAAGCTCAGTGAGCTGCTTGCCCAGAGCCCATTTTTCCAAGCTAATGGGGCCATCTAATGTTTTATTCTTCTTGGCAGGCCCCTGTCTCAGAGGTTCTACAGCAGTAGGGAATTTCCACTCTCCCAACTGGCAACAGCAATAGAGGTCGCCAATAATTTCTTCCCAGCAGGAACGCCTGAGCGAGGTGGGAGGACATTGGAGGAACTGTCCACTCCGGTGGTGGACACCCGAACCTTTTTCTGGGGCTCCTCAACGACAACCTTTTTCCCCTTATCTGTAGGAGGGGACCCGCTCTCATTTTGGGGTGCAACTTTCTTGCTGACCCTCTCAAGCTTTTTATTTATCTGCCTCCCCCAGCAGATGTTCCTTTCACCTCCTTTCTGCCAGAGGTCAAAGTGGCAGCCAATATAGTTGCCATGTTAGGGATGGAGAGATTCATCTTGTCAAAAATTTCTGCAAAAACGGGGCATCAAAGTCAAAAGTGTATAAAACGACATGTAAGCATACATTAGATCGGGGGTATTAACGAGAATTTCTTACCTCTGAAGGCCATCAAGTTTAAATCTTCTTAAAATCGTCGGGAGCGATTAGATAGTCAAAATGACGAACTGAGGAGGGTAGACGATAAATATCAGGTAGGACCTCCCAGTGACTCTTATCAAGCTCGAAACGCTCAAAAATTCCTAAGAAACGACAAGTATTGTGTTAGTATGAAACATCATCCAATAATTACAAAAAGAAGGTACGAAGTGGAACTAACTGGGTTCGGGGTAGGAGGTTGGAACTTTGACAAAGGGGACAGTACCCTCACACTCTTGCCACTTTTCAAGAACCCAGAACCAAGTTTCCTTCCACCCCTTGATGGAGGAGGAAAGACCTGTCACTAAAGCAGCATGTGCCCCCCATGGGCACATGGAATACTAACCCCTAAAATCCCCTTTGCCTAATGACCTAGGCTAGAAAATGGTTTGAAAAACATAAAGGGCCATATCCTTACCCAAGGAGGTCCGCTTCCAAAGAATGTAGGACCCAACTAATTGGGCCCAGGAGTTTGGAGAAAGTTGAGTATGAGCCAGTCCATATAACGTAAGGACGGCTCGGAAGAAAGGATGAATAGGAAAATGAAGTCCCAACTTGAATAAATATTCGCTAATGGCAATTCACCCCTATGTCGGACGGCAGGGTCGCTCATTTGGAGAAGAGGATAGAAGTTCTATATTATAGTGAATCCTATATTTTTCCCTAAGCTCAACTAGCTTGGTCGGACTAGCATTCGAAGGAACCTTGGCTATCCCCCAAGTTATCCCCTCATCCCTATTGTTAGACCTCTCCCTGGAGGTGGAATCTCTTCTACCAACCCTAATCATTGTAACAGGTTCGGCTGTACTGTCTTCAGAAGAAGAAGAAAATGCTATTGATCCCAAAACGTAAATAGAACTCTTCATGGAAAATGATGCAAATTCACAACACTCATAGATGTATCCTTCAGGAAAATATAAGAAAAAACTTGAAAATGCGAAGGAAGCTTGTAAACTTGAAGAGACTGTGGAGAAGACGAAGCTTGCAGGCGATATCCGCTTGAAGGTAGAAGGAAAATGATTCTTTTTAAAGACGATCTCCTTTTATAGACCTAAGAATCCAACCTCAGTCGTCAGATCAAGATCTAAACCATCTAGCTGTACGTCTGGAACTAAGATCAGAGCCACCCATTATCCCCAGACACTTCGGATTCAAGGGTCTAGATTAAGGCATCAGGCGCACGCGCCCTATCTGCCTGGGATGTAATCGGGAAGCAGAAGAGACAGCCATGATTACGTATTAAATGCGGCGGCTATTGCGTATATTGTGAATTGCACCATCATGATTGCCTTCCCTTGGAAACGGCTAATAATATTAAATCATTGAAGTACCATCTTTAAGGACTGCTCGTGTTTCGCAAAGATGGTTTAAAATAATGATAACGAACTCCTCGTAAATGTCAATCAGAGGTTGTTTTATTGCAACAGATGCTCCCAACTTTGGTTACACTACTCACCCCTGATATTGAGGACATAACCTCATAAACAAGTGGATCACCTTAGAAGGCAAGAGCCTCTTCCCCTCAAAAGATCACCTAGCACCAGAAAGTCCATTCATTACATGAATAATCATACATAGACTTGAGGGACTATTGTTATCCCTCAAAATCAGAAGCTCCAAATCAGCGCTCCACGTGAGCTGCTACGTAAGTAACATATCCACGTGGACAACCACGTACACCTAGTAGTAAAGTTAATGGAGTACCGATTGAGAGCTCTTCAGAGAAGGTTACAAAGTCAAAGTTAGCTAAAATCGTGGGTATTCGAGGCTCTTTCAAGAGCCGAAGCTTTGTTGACCTACGTCCCTCCAACCTTAATATCGGGGGCTTACATGAAGCACATCCATATAGATGCTAAGGCTCTTCATATACGAAGCACCGAAGCTCCCCATCCCCGCTCAGAGGCTCAACGAAGATATCTGAGGTCCTCTACTACCAGAATCTCTTCAATAAAGGTCGACCCTAATTCAGCAGAATCCAATGCTGCCTATCATTATAGATCTGGAGATCCTTCAGAAGTGATTGATGAGATATGTAATAAAACTATGTTCGTATGTCGGGTTACATTGTGTAGGGCGGCCGACCCTTTATCAAATATTAATTGTAATGAATTGATAGTGATGTGAAGTCTGGATCTGGGAGATGTAGCCACGTGGATTGAATCCAACGATCATCGCGTCAACTAGATTAGTATAAATAGATCCTCTTTATATGAAAGAAAGTGGGGGGTTTTTGGGCATCTGTATAAAAGGAAGAGAAAAACACGAAATAAGATGGATCTTGTGAAACGTTTCGGAAGGATTTACATGCTTGATTCCTTATATATTATCCACAAATACAATAGCAAATAGATTAAGATTCGAATGCAAATGTGTCATCATTTTTACACCATATCTATCTTCCACATATTCCGTAAAGAGAGAAATCCAATATGGAAGACTGA
>CAIGRO010094193.1:1032-11450 GCA_903798355.1 Fraxinus baroniana | reverse complement strand
ATGTTAGACACAATGGTAAAAAAAATTTCACTTTTATTAACAATTTTCATGCAAAACAAAACAAAACAAAACGAATGATATTCGATATGATTTTTTTTTTGGGGCAATTGAAACAAATTTTAGACCAAATGGTAAAAAAAAATTTATCAGGACAATTTTCATGAAAAACGAAGTCAGACGGACACCAAACTTTCAACATTTACGTGGTAAAAATTATACCAATAAAACACAATTAATTATAATTTTCAGTAAAATAAATTTTAGACAATTTAATTTCCTATAATTTATTTTCTTTTCACTCAAATTTCACCTTTGCAACGGACCCTAAGTTATTGGAAGAATAATTCAATTTTTTATAAGAATCTTTCACAATGTCTTGAGAAAGGGACGTTAATGCTTGATATTTTTTTGTTGGTGCCAAATCAATTTTTTCTTTCTTCTTTTCAATTTTCCTTTTCTTAATCCACTAAGGAGGTATCGACTAACGAGTTGACAATGATGTAATTGGAATCAATTGAATAAAATGAATTTAAAATACAATCAGTGGCGGAGAATCAGGATAAAGGAGATGGGACTATAAATAGTTAGGTTTAAGAGACGAAATGAAGTCAGTTTCGTTATTGGGTTTCATTTCCTCTTTTGTATTTCCACCTTGAAAATTGATGGTGAAATTATGAAATTGCGAGTAATATTGTATGATACTAATTCCTAATTTTATTCATAAAAAAGTTTAAGTTAATATTCGTAATTATGCAAGTAATATTCTGTTTTAGGTAACGTTTCAAAAGAAAAGGAAACACACCATTTCTGCATAAAAACCAAAAAATAAATTTATATTGAAATTTCTCTCTCGAGAAACGTGTAACTATTGTTTTGCTACAAGACTAAATGATAATCAAGAAAGTTAGCAAAAAAATCCATATTTTAAATGGGAATATTTGTAGCTAAGGTCCCTAAACTTTCATAAGCAAAGCATATGGGTCCTCTACCAATTGTTTATCGCTTTTGGCCTTCAAACCTTTATTTTCAGTGCACATTATTACTTATATTCATCAATCATGGTTTGACGCAATCATGCATATTAGGCAAGCACTAAACATTATTGAATAATACAATAGACAAAATTTTAATTTATTTATTTTTGTTATTCAATACTATTCCATCTACGTTACCAGATATACATAATGTCATATCATTTCCGAACACTTCTCTACCACAAAAAGTAGGAGAGTTGTTTGGAATTGAAGGTGGTCCAACAACGAAAGCATATTCCATTTTTCGATCCAACCTCGTTAGGTGTTACATAGAGGATATGACCACGTAAAAGATTCTTGCAGGCCGTTGCTACACACACTTCTTATCAAATAATTAATAATTATATTGATTTTACATTAGTGTTAAATAAAAATTAATAGTTAATTAATTATCCCTATGAGCCACACCTTTACAGCTAACACGACACTATTGAATTTCTTGATTGGTATGGATTCTTATCACAACACTTGAAAACGTACAACAAACAATCGATAATTTTATTCCATAAAATAACGTGTCCAACATCTTATTACACTCAAGTTGGTGGAAAGCTTGATCGCGGCAAAATAGATATAACTTATAAGATGTTTTGATGTATAAAAGTCCAAGCACAAACGGGAAGATTGAAAAATGAGTTTTGATTATTGAGAGAGAGAGAGAGAGAGAGTTCTTTTTTCCAAAATCCAGCGAGGGTGCTTACATCTAATATGGGCCTATTCGATTTCAAGTAGTTGATAAACTATAAATTTGTTAGTTGTTATATTTGAAAAAGAATATTTTTGTTTTTTATTTTTATTTTTGTCCCTGCCTCTATTGGCTAAGCTCATCATTGATGTACATCGTTTTAGATGCGATTCAAATAATTGGGACTTTAGATAAATCTGCTAATTGAAAATGAGAATAAAATTTATTGAAGCAAGTGATCACGGACTTACCGAAATTACGTTGGTATTCCTTGGTGGTATAACGGTCGGTAATTATAATTGAATTCAATATATGTTGGTGATTCGGGGAATTAGTGAATTTGATATCATTGTTAATGGTCGAAACACATTCATCAACTATTATCGACGACAATATCATTAGTGATGTTATCTATAATCACCGAAGGTACTTCAAGTTAATGAAGAGAAGCTATCAGTATAACGATTAGTGGTTCTAATTAAAATCGGTATTTGTTGGTGATTCAAATGGAATTACGGACAACAATATTGTCCCTCCCAAAATATTATTACAATATACATTTTTTAGGTGATTTTCATACTTTTATGAGATATCTGAATGGATAGGAATTATGTTTTGCATGGTGGACTAAGCAATCGCTAGCCATATTGATTAGTCGCACATTTTTTCCGAGTTGGAATGGCAGCTTGGGTGATAATTCGTGATTTGAAGACTTTCTAGCAGTAGTAGTTGTGTGGAAGAGAGTTGGAGGAGTCGTGAGTGGGCCGCGACTTAACTCTGATACTCCTTTGCGAGAGCATGAAGGTTTGATTGGGATCGGTCGGTTATCTGTAATGGGGATGACTTGGCAATTGTTGTTAATGGATAAAATTCCACATCGAATAAAAATGAAATCATAGACCAATTTATTAGAGTTTGGATTACTCCTCTTCCCAAATCTTAACATGATATCAAAACCCATTAAACTCGCACGAGTTCAATCCAATTATGACTCAAAAAAATTGAGCACACAGATTCAAGATTGATCTGCTCAAACGAGTCACAATCTTGTGTAGGCATGTTAAGGGATAAAATCACATATCGAATAAAGATGAAAGCATATACCAATTAATAAGGATGACATTTTAAGATGTAAACTCAAATCCTAACAATTGTTGCCTATTCTTGTAGGTTTTAGAGACGTTATTATTCAAAGAATGCAAGCAGAAGCTCTTTCCCTTCGATACAATCTTAATTGTTGCCATTGAGAATGGCCTCCTTATCCCGTGGATGGATTATGACATGTTATGGGCGATAAATGAAATTGATGACTTCGTTGAACGCCGTCTGATATAACAGAGAGGGATGTAGTTCTTGTCCTTACATTTCTAGAGTTAAAAGCTCAGCGGTTAACAGTCTTGCCGTGTATGACACTAGATCAATTGTAATCCTTTCGCATGTTTGAGAAGCATATAGTTACATTTAAATTCAAAGACTATAATACATTACAAACGGGAAGGCATCAAGACGTTTCATTGTGACTTTATGATAATAGGATTAAATTGGTTCTCATTTACAATTAATTTGGATCCCGTTTGACAATCATTATTTTAATTTTTTTTTATATTTATTTTTAACCATATATTGACAAAAAAAAAAATTATATTTAAATTCAAAATTTTTCCCTACTTTTTAATCATAAATTTTCCAATAAAATATTATTTTAAACTCTATTTTACCTATGTTGAACTCTTGCTCTTGGATTCGTACCAATCAATTCAAAAGAATCAAAACATGTCAAGGTACTAGCACATACCTTATATATTTTGCGAATAATGACATTTAATCCTACTGAAATTATAACTTCAGCCTACATTGTGTAAGTTTAATGAAAAATAAATCAACTGACTCATTTAATTGTATTTATTATTTAACGTTGATGTTATAACCCTAATGAGACTAAGTGAGAAAAAAAAATGATTAGTGATTTTTAGAATAATGTATGGTTAAAAGTAGAATTTTTTTAAAAATATACGTATAGAATATTTTATTGTGTTAGTGTGACGTGAAAATATTATTGTAGTAAACTGTATAATAAATTAAAGAGTTTCGAACAGGCGCTGAATATCGAGGGTGTGTTTGATCGATATTATTGAATAAAGAATGTATTTTAAGTAGAATATGATGATAAATATGTAATTAAAAATTAAGGAAAAATTATTGATGTGATAAAAATATTATTTTATTAAAAAATGTGGGGTTGAAAATGAGTTTTAAAATAATTTATGAGCCCATTTGGTAAGATTAAAATCGAATTAAAATTAAAAAACTAGCTGTTATTATTCAATTTTATTGGACGAGTGAAATTCAATAACAACCATATTTTCAAATTTAATCCACTTTTTAATTTGCTTGGGAATTGGGATGGACAATTCTAGGGATAAATTAGTAATAATTTCCAATATCTTAAAAATGGTGCAAAGTAAGTGACAGGTGTCAGGCAAAGACAGCGGAGCATGGCTGGATCTATCTCAGTGCTAAAAATAGCATACACCCCACTCAAGCTGTTGGAATCTCTACACCATCTCGTGGCAGATGGATGTAGGAGCTCTGTGGCTTTGTGTGGCCCCCACCCATCACATCATGGTTATTGATACCAATGGAATGAAAAGCTGGTGGTGGCGCCGGGTGGGCGGTGGTGAGTTGCGGCCTCCGCCACGCGGTTCAGTCTGTTGGACCGCCTTTGGCCTCGACTTTTGTACACAGAGGAAAACCCAAGAATGTTTTGGTGGTTTAGCTTTTAAAATATCAACGATATTTTACCAATCAATTGTTCTAATTTTGATTGAATACGCACTTCTATGAATAGATTCTTGATTATTTTACGTAGATTAACTATGAGCCTACATAGTATTAAATTATTATTTAAACACGGACTTTTTACAATAAAAAAACTTATAATAAGCATTTGTCAACGAGGAAAGCCCTCTCGAGCAATATTTCACGGAACTTTATATACTAGGCTATAATACATATCGAAATTATTTGTAAATACAATATCATCATTTATCTTATTAATTAAAATAATTTCTCCATGCAAATTCTTGGGTCGATTACTTTTTTATTCTATTAAAATTTATTAGTAGCTTCTTGATCTTTTTACGACTATTGATTAATCGTACTGGTACAAATCAAAAAGTTATAGTTCAAAACTTCAAACGACAAATTATATTGAGATTTTTACCTTGTACGAAGATTTTTTTTCTTTGAGACATGTGCTGGAAGAAGGAGCTTATATATAGGACAAGAAAATTGAGTCTTTTTATTTGTAGGTTCAAATTCTCGATTTTTATGTAAATTACCATGTTTTTAAATTATTTCTTAATATTATTTGTGACTTAAATTTTTTTTTTAGTATTTAGAAGTGAATCGATTAAAAAATAAATGGTAGCTTGTGAATTATGTCTATTTATTATTTCATTTATCAATTAATATTAGAGTTGCGTTCACTCTAAAAAGATGTAATAATTGTTGTGTTGTTTGAGGATGTCTATGATTATTATTGTATGACGTATGCGAAACCTTTATTTTTGTTGACAACAAAATTGGTGGATAAAAATCGTATGAACAACGAGTCATCATTATCGACTTTTCATCATAGTTACGAATTTCGCAAGTAACTTTAAAAATGCTTAAAACTTGAAGGCGATTTTTCTTTGTAATATTGTTAGAATGATGCAATTCACAAAAATATGAGGTTTCTTTTTGTCGTTTTTGTTCTTTTAATGTTCTTTCTGAAATAATTACATACTCCTCTTACATTAGAGATTTTATCACAACAGAAGTGGAATTTTGGTTCAATTGTTCAAGTAAAAAAGTATTTTATGTGTAATTAATAAATTGATTTATCAAAATTATTGGGATTTATATGAATTATGAATTATTTTCAGTATTCTATACAAATTAATAAATATTTTATTTTACTAAATTTCATAACTTTAAGTTTTCGAATGCATTTTCTATACTTAGCCCATGTTTGGTACACATTAAAATTTTCATTCTCTTTCTTCTATTCATTTTCAAATTTCAACCACACATTCTCCATCAATTTATTATTTCAGAATACATTCTTCCAAAATAATATGGCACAAACACACCATTCATTTTTTACTTTTTGAGAATCACTTCTCTTCATACTTATTTTTAATAACATATTCTTTAAAAAAGATAAACATTTTTTTATAACTTCTTGCTACTTTTATTCACACATCCACAAAAAAGGAGCTTTTTAAATAAACAATTTCTTTAAAAAAATCTTCATCAAACTAACGTTTTAAATACGTCTTGTTAACTTATAATAATAAAAAATTACTTATAACTAAAATTTGAAGCTTGGTCAAACATGCCGTAAGTAATCGATTAAAGGGCAAAAAAAAATATGGAAATTGTGGTGAGTAACTCGTTTAGGAGTTAGGACATAGGTGGGGCAAAATTCCCGTACAACGCACAGATGAGAGAGAGAGAGATCAAGGCACGTAGGGAACTGAGAAGATAAGGCTGCAAGTAACGCCGTTAATTATTCCGATTCTCCGTTACCATGTTCGTCTTTCCTCGTTCGCCATCTACCGTTCACACGAACCAGATGTTGACGGCAGCGGGGTCATGTCGTCAATTGGACCCCATCATGTGGACCATATCTGAAACTGTGTATATGATTATCATTCATTCCTAATGGATCGATCGAGCCACGCGCTGATTGCATTCTTATCCTCATTTGTAGACTATTCATCCAAAAAGAACTTTGCTACACTACAGCAAAAAAAAATTACAGAATTTTTACAGACCCACTGAGACTTGATAATAGGAGGGGTGGGTGAGGTTTTTTTGGCAATTTTTTATTACCGTGGAGCCCACTGATATAAGTGTAAGTAAAATATCTGTAGGGTGAATAGTTCTGTAAGAGCATCATTTTCCATCCAAAAAATATAAGAATTGTTTCGGTAGTTTTCCTAGGTACCAACATTAGCAAAATTTTGTATTTGAATATTTTAGGAACATGAGACCCCCCTAAAAAAG
Organism: Fraxinus baroniana; assembly: GCA_903798355.1. Classification (NCBI taxonomy): domain Eukaryota; kingdom Viridiplantae; phylum Streptophyta; class Magnoliopsida; order Lamiales; family Oleaceae; genus Fraxinus; species Fraxinus baroniana. The sequence continues at coordinate 4,676 of CAIGRO010094193.1, read as the reverse complement.
GGATAACAATTTTATGAAGCGCGTTTTAATCAATTCTATAATGTTCCTGTCTCGAAACAGTAAACACCAAGGTCCAAGGACTTGCCTAAGGATAATCCATGTAGGGTTTCAAGAACATGGAGGGCCATCTCGACTCCGTTCCGCCTTGTCCATCTCATCCCGTAGAGATTCTTTTTAGGAATGTTTTATTTCTATTTTACATGTAAGATTCAAATTTTGAATCGATTCTTGATTTTACCTATTAAATCAGTTAATTCGACAACGTAGGATAGCTAATAAGTAATTTTGAAACTCGATAGCGAGTCAAAAGGAGACGGCAATCACAAAGAATGTGTCAGTATAGTCCAAAGTCTCATAGTTAGCTTTCGATCTTCCATCTTATATATGTAATCGTCAAGAGTTGAAATTCGATCTAGTTCTCGTGATATTAGTTTTAATACAATATAGATTCTTTACTATAAATCTACTTGAATGACTGAAATTTTATATTTATCAGTTACCGAATACATAAAAAAAAAAATATATATGGAATTAATGATGAACTTGAATTTTAATGTATTGCTACTTTAAAGACACATGATTCTATCTTATGTGTTTAACCAAGAATAATTTTGGAATTCTTGAATTTTCTATGTTACGAGTTTATACGTGTTCCAAAATACATTTAAAAATGGACCAGAATTCTATATATAGAATAATATAAAGAATCTTTGCACTTGTTTTCATAACAAAAAAATAAAAATAAATAAAATTCTACATTATTTAATTTTGTGTTTTTCAGAAGGGGGACAAAATATGCAACTTGTGATCCTATCCGCTACTAAATTGTACTTGATAATTTATTAAAGACGTATTTCCTTAATTAAATAACACTTAATTATTTTAATTAAAATAACCTCTCTTACTAATGTTATGTTATAATCAATTGAAAATGTCAACTTCTTCTCCATGATATTAATTATTGAGTGCTTCCCTCATTAAAAAGTAGAAGAATTAATATCCAAATTAAATGAAGCCATGAACAAGGTAATATATTTCATCTTACTATAGGTTTTAGTACTTGGATTAATCAATTTTTGGGTATGTCGAATCACTTAGAAATAGTTTGATTCTATATTGTTCGTGTGAAACCTGTAAGTGTATGAGATCGTTAACGAGTAATAGAATCAGCGAGTTGTGGTATCGTCTCACGGTGAATAAATTCAATTCAAATTTACTGTTTATGTATGAAATTCAAATTATGTAAATAAAATAGAGTCTGATTTAATCCATGCTAAATTAATCTAAGAAAGCTGTAAAAGTTTTGTTTTTATCAAAATATGGATGATTGTATTAGATTTCGAATCCTTCTATTACTATCTATTTCAATTTTTACTTTGCAATCCAATTCTGCTTATACGTTCTTGACAATCGATAAACTATGATATATGATTTTCTTTAAAAAGATAATTTAAATATATTTTAGTCACGACTCGAATCTATTCCTAATCCGAATTTGAATAATTAGAACGCATTAAAATTTAGGTTATCTATATGATTACACGTGTAATAAATATTATTCATAACATTTATTGCACATATGTTAATTTTGTCGTGTTTTAAATTTATTGTGAGTCTCCTAATACTACAACAAATAACTAATTAGATAATAGGTTAAGATCGCGTCCAATTTGGTTCCAAAAGAATTTGAATCGCAAAAGGAAACTGTTGATTTATCTGCGAAAATGGACCCTTACATGCGCCATCAAGTAGTTTTGTTCTCGGTAAAATTTCAGTCTCGCATGCGCGCCAAAAAAAACCCACGCGCGCATGCTAGTTCGCCGATTTTGTCCTTAAGCAGCTTTTGATATTTTGATCATAACCTTTTCTCTCAACATCTGATTGAGATGATTCAAAGTATGTTGAAAATATAATTCAAATGGATACAATTCTTTTAGAAGTATAATTTTTCCAATTCAAACATTTGCTATCCGGAAAATGGGTCTCAAATTGATGCTAAAAATTCGAAACATAACTTTTTTCGGTGGTAAATTGATTTGTACATTTCTCTTATTTGACCTTGAATTGTATCCAATTGATCCTATATGATCTTCAATCATTGTTTATGGTTTGAATCAACTATTGAATGTTTACATTTTGATCCCCAAACTTTAAATTTCTTTCGCTTTTGCCTTTTTTTTTCATTCATTTCTTTCAATTCCATTAATTTGTATTGAGTTCAATCTAACAAACATAATTAACGCAAAATTAAATTATAATTCATCTAAATCACTTACAAATACTCTAANTTTGTGTTTTGAATTTATTTTGTAATTGATCCTATATGATCTTCAATCATTGTTTATGGTTTGAATCAACTATTGAATGTTTACACTTTGATCCCCAAACTTTAAATTTCTTTCGCTTTTGCCTTTTTTTTTCATTCATTTCTTTCAATTCCATTAATTTGTATTGAGTTCAATCTAACAAACATAATTAATACATAATTAAACTATATTTTATCCAATTTACTATCAAATACTCCAATTTAATGGTCTAAATAAGTGTATAAACTTTTCATAAATCAATTATTAGGTTAGACCCAATGATAGATACCAGCTAAAAGTTCGTTAAATTGTCACGCTTAATAAAAATGTCTGTTTTTAGAAACCATCTCATGTGAAAAAGTAAGGGGTTGTTCTCTTTATGTTTTAGTTTTGTGTTTTGAGTTTTGAATTTATTTTGTATTTTATGTTTTGAGTGTCCATTTTGAAATTGTTGAAAATGTGTTCTTTTTGACATTTTGAAAAATTGTTTTGAAAAATCCAAAATTGAAAAATGTGTTCTCTTTCAAATGCATTTCTTCCTGTCTCTTTCCCCGTCTCTGTCTCTCTCTCTCTCTCTCTCTTCGTCCGTCTCTTCCTCTCGTCCGTTTCTCTTCTTTTCCGACCACAAGCTTGGCCTTCTTCCCACAATAAATGAAATGACCAATGTAGATTCCTTTGATGGCGACAAAAGCTCATTCTGGTAGCCATTGCATTTGCCGAAGTCGAGGGAACGGAATCTGGCCGGATCCTTTCCGGTGGTGGGTATGAGACATGAAAACGGATCCTGCTCCCTTACGCTGTGCCCAAATCACACGACCCATTTGCTTGTTTGTGTGCTTGCTGTGTGTAGAGGTGAAGGGAAATGGACGACTGGGAAATGGAGGTGAGGGGAAGGGAAGAGTGGATTCGAAAATTGGAGCAGTTTCTGAATTAATTGGTACAATTGACATGTAACACAAGGTTCTATGTGCCTGCTGAAGACTCGATTGGGGCCAATTTGATGACTCAGTGTTGTGGGGATGAGGAATTGAAGCAGACAGTTCCGAAAAAAATGTTGGTATGTGTGGCGATGGTTGTGGCGGTGGTTTTTGGGCGTGGCAATAGTTGTGGTGGTGATGGTGGTTTCGACGATGGTGGTGGTCAGGGTGATGTTGAGGTGGCGACGACGGTTGGTGGTTGCAGGCGGCAATGGCGGTGGTTGTGGGTGATAATAATTGAAAACTACGAAAACAAGTTTTGAAAATTTTGGCCAAGTTATAACTGAAAACACCCAAAACAACAAATTTGTCGTTTTGTGTTTTGTGTTTTGTGTTTTGTGTTTTTTTTTTTTTTTTTTTA
>CAIGRO010094169.1:0-12860 GCA_903798355.1 Fraxinus baroniana | reverse complement strand
TCTGCCCAAACCTTAGCGGGCCGGGCCGAGCCCGAGCCAGATCGGATTTTATTTTATTTTTATGTCAAATCTACATTTTTTACTTAAAAAACTTAAAACTTTTACCATTTTTACATGTTATAAATTAAATAAAAAAAAGTTCGGGTCTAGCTTGAGCTTTTTGTGCCGAACTTTTTTGGGCCCGAGCCGAGCAAAAATGAAGCTCGGCCCAAGCCTTGACTCGTTATAACTGAGCCCGAGCCGTCCGAGCCGGCGAGCTTTTTTGCCACCCCTAATCCCCCCAGCTCAAATCTCCAATATAAAAGCACTCTATTTTGGTAGGAAAATATATATAAAGAGTACGGAGCACATAGTAAGTACTGTACGCAGAGACGGGATGTATGATGTATTTATAATTGTTTTACTTTCCATTAGAATTTTTGTAGTAATTATGCTCCACTCTGCATTGATCTCAATATTAATTTTACTATGTTCTCCACTAGACACGCAACAATTAATCTTCTGTGTTGCAGATTGTCCTCTGAATTTGGAGACCCTGAACTATACAGTCGTAACAAGCCAGTGCAAAGGGCCGCACTACACAAAGGAACAGTGTTGTCCGCCCTTAAAGGAATTGCTTTGCCCTATTCGAGATGAAATCAACGACATGAAAAACAACTGCATAGATACCTTCTTTAGCTATGCAAATCTGTATGGAAAGTATCCGGCTTCCCTATTTGCAAATTTGTGCATTGAAACAAGAGAAGGACTTGACTGTAATGGCATAGGAGCACCATCACCTGCATCAAGTTGGGCTTCAAAAGCTACGCCACTCAATCTGCATTTGTTCATTGCTGGACTTGCAATCCTCATATTTAACCTATTCTGAAATATCGTGTTCTAAAGGGTCGGAGAGATCATCTATACTCTTCTATAAGTAAAACAATTGATACATAATACATCTATATTTTTTGTACATAGATAAATAGATTTGTTTGACTATCTATATAGATTGTGTGTTTCTTGAAGTGTTTGGATCAAATCATCGATGAAGTTTGATATTAATTACTTAGTGTTGGTTAGATTTCATAAGTAAATGAAGCAAAGTTATGAATGAAATTACTTGATCATTTGCTGGATGGATATTGTTAGGTTTTTGATGTAATTAGCAAATATGTGAACAAAAGGGACTATATTTAATATGTTGTAAAAGTTAATGAGTAAATTGCAAATAGTAGAAATCGAGTTGTATTAAATCTAGGGTTCGAGATTGGAAAAGAAGGAAAAATGGCGCCGTAATTTCTCTAGAATATCGCATGACTTGGCTTGAGCGACAGAAACAGTAACATTGTCGCTAACCTATCGCCAAGACTTCACTCGAGTGACAACCTGTTGCCCAGCTTTCGTTCGAGCAACAGGATTATCCGAAGAACTTTAATTCGCGTTTTTTAAGGCTTTTTATCCGACACATTCATTTCTTAACCTATAGTATAAATAGCAAAATGCCTCTGAACGATTTTTTTTAAGGTTGAACATTGAGAAAACACATACTCTCCATATCATCTTCATCAAATAACCTTTCAACCTTCATGTTGTGATTTGTTCTTGGTGGTGAAAACATCAAATCTATAATCCAAATAAAAAATTGCTACTTCCTACACATCTGTCAGAGTGCTGAAGATCAAGAAAGGTGATTGGAGTTCCAGTTGTTGACGAACACGGAGCTCTTCATTATCCATGGAGATAGACGAATTCATAAAACTAGGAGTTGGTGCATGAACGTGCAATCTATGAGGGCTTTGAAAATTGCAGCTGGGAGTTGGTGCAGGAGCATGAAATCAAGAGAGCTATGGGAATTGCTGTCAGGAGGGTATAAAGTACTAATGGTAGTTGTGTATGGCGGACTATAAGTTTAATTCGTTTATAGTGGATTGTTGACTGATAAAGCGCCCGGAGTTTTTACCCAGTTGGGGTTTCTCCATGATCATTCTTTGTGTTTGTTTATTGCTTTCATATAACGGCGGTATTTCAACATAGGAAGAATTGAACTGTTTGATAAACCATCTAGGGATAATTAATAGTAACTTGTTGCTAATTAATTATTAAGTTTTAATTCCACATAATCACATATTCACCACCCTCTAGATGTAGTTTGGATCGAACCTCATTATTTCAAATATGGTGTATGGAGTGACAAACAAATGCCCATAGAATCTTTAACGAACGTCTGCTTGAATTTCGGCAAAGTAACTGCAATGAAACTTCAAATGAATAAAACCAAATGGATGCAAAGTCAAGACAAGTGTTGAACATTTTATTCTTAAGTCAAATTCGCCCCCTCAACGGTGCCTACCAGTGGCGGACCCAGTATTGAAGTTCAGCCCGAACGAATGTTGATCGGTCAACGTCGACAATCAACGATCGTAAGAGCAATGTCGTTTATTAATATTTAATTAAATAATATTAAAAATGATTCAATATATATGTAAACGAACTAAAACGTAAAAATTATATATATATATATATACTGAAGAATTACTGAAGAAATACGCAATACAATGTAAGTACTTGCTACCTATTTCAATCGAACTCTACCATCATCCCCATTGGTCACATATTTGTATCAAGCTAAGTTGTGTTCCGTGACACATAATAACATCCCTTTTGACTGAAAGTAACTTGGGGACTAGGCTAAAACGAAACAAACATTGAGGAAAAGATGTGCAGAGTGTACAGGGTGGGGACCAAACTACAATTTCATCAAGAGAAAGAAGGGTTGGAAACTCGTCTTTATTAACAACACATTATACGAGAAATATTATTATTCTTCCTAAAAAGTTACTACTAATTTTACTCAAATACTCACCAATTCTAATCTCTTTTCTTCCTTTACATTTCTGTCTCCCATGGCAGAATGATGTTGGAGGTGGTTGAGGTACTTTGGTTGTTGGAAAGAATAAATGGTTCTCTTGTGTACAGAAAAAGACCCTACAGTAGGGATAGTAATGGTGGGTATCTTAGTAATGGTGGGTATCTTAGAAAAAGACCCTACAGTAGGGAATGAGTTCTTCCCTTGCTTGTTATCTTCTTACAATTAAATTAATAATTCATGTCTTTACTATAATGCCATTTAGTTGTGTACTGTATGTATGTAATGTCTGTGTGACAAAGAAAGGTTGGAAACGCTCTAATCTCATTCCGTCTAAACCAGCGATTTTTTCATTTTCTTACACAATCTCGCATGCCAACTAGCCCATTAGCATCTCTCTCTATTCGAAATCTTCAATTTTCTTGAAACTCTAGAAACATAAAATTTAGTGTTTTACACTGCATACAAGCTACCCAGAATTATACTCCAAGAAAATAGCATAAGCCATGCCCAGAATTGTACTCCAAGAAAATAGCATACGCAATACAATTAAGGATTGGGCTGACAAACAAATGGCCCAATCCAATTACAAAATAAAAACAAGATGATGGGCTGGGCCGCATGACCCAATTTCAAAATAAAACAAAACAAGAAAAAAAAATAAATAAGAGAAAACTGAAGAAGACGAACTAGCAAAACCCTCGTCAACAACGACATACCATCATTCCCAAACTGCTCCGACGGAGCCCAGCAAGCGCGGCCACCCCCGGCCAGGTGCTAGGTCTGCCACTGGTGCCTACAATTTATATCAATTAACTCCTAAGACACAACGAATTCTTCTTGTGTGAGTAGCATTCAACACAAAAGAACAACGAGCCAGAATTTGGTTTATGTACTCCTTTCCTTAATGCAAAAATGAAGAAAACAAAAATTTTATGCAATATATATGCAGAATTTAGTTAAGAGAAAGAAGAGAATATTATGCTATGACTGCATATCATTTGTGTGTTGAAAAGAACGTCTCAATGGCCTTATTTATAGAGTATGATGAGTTGTGGATGAAGTGTTGCGAGCCAAACCTCACAACCTCACGAACAGAAACAACTCTTGCTATCGCTAGCCTGTTGCTGACTTCTAGCTCGAGCAATAAAAACGGTACCACTATTGCTGCCTATCGCTCGAGTAATGGCTTCCTCGCTCGAGCAACACTCGAGCGATAGGCGAGCGACAGAGATAGTCACTTTTCCAACCAGTTTTTCCTCTATTTTCTTTCCAAGTTTCAACCACAATTTTTCATTCATTCGGAATTGATTTTGAGATTTCAAATATATTATGATGATCTACTCGATATTAGAACAAGTTGGTCTATTTACATTTGTAATTTGACCATCGGATCAAGTTCGAATATTTGCTCAAAGTTGCATTTCAAAGTTATACTTAACCAAATTTTTTATTTCTTTAAACCAATTCCAATAATCCCCCACATGAATGGAAATTTCTCGATACGCGCAACATAATGCAAATGAGATGGAGACTCTAACAACGGAGTACATGCGACAAGTTATAGCTTCAAGATAGGTGACTTGTAACTTTGAATTTTCATTTGTTGAATACAATCGAATTTACTAAGCTAATTGGTAAAAACGATGTTTTGAACCATTCAGCTGCTTGTGTAAAGTAAAACAACTGTACCAACACCATAACTTATCTAAAAATTTCGATTCTCATGATTGTGTTTATTTTGGCCCTGAACAAATATTGGTTTCATAAGTACTTTAATAGAATTAAGCCTCAAATTCTCGTAGAAGCAGCCACACTTCACACTTATATAGGTGATCTCTTATAATATAATACATCTCCTATTTTCTTGCATGATATAGAAATCATTAAAAAGTATACACATCCTTGAACATTTTCTATTCCAACATTTTTTGTATGAATGGGAATAAGTGATTTATAATAAATCTTTCGTAACTTAGTTTTTTCATTGAACCAAGATCTTGAGATCTCCAATCTACAAGGTTGGGTTTTTGCTATGTTGATTCTATTCAATAGGTTTTAGGCCCATTCCCCTAGAAAGATGATATACTTGATTTTTTGTTAATCCTTTCGTTAAAGGATCCGCTATGTTTTCTTTTGATTTAACATAGTCAATTGAGATTATACCATTCGATATCAATTGTTTAATGGTATTATGTATCAGAAGAATATGTCAAGATTTACCATTATACATACTATTTTGTGTCATTGCAATAGCCGATTGATTAATGTATATTAATCGTGGATGCTGATTTTTCCCAACATGGAATATCCTTGAGAAAATTACGAAGTCATTCCGCTTCTTCTCCGATTTTATCTAAAGTAATAAACTCAAATTCCATTGTAGATCGAGCTACACAAGCTTGTTTAGACGATTTTCAGGACACAGCTCCGCATTTAATGGTAAACATATAACCACTTGTAGACTTTGAATCATTTGTATCGGTATATCCTTCTAACACTGTAGGATATCTTAAGTAGTGTAATTCATAATTGACCGTGTGCCTTAAGTATTTAAAAACTCGATATAATGCTTCACAATGGTCAGAACTTGGATTACTCGTAAAGCTACTCAATTTGTTGACTGCATATGCTATATCAGGACGTGTGCAGTTGGTTATATACATCTAGGGATGTCCAAAAATCTCGAACCGAACCGAGCGGTTCTTCATAAGTTAAATACCTAAACGGGCATCCGAATCGAGAACCGATGGGTATGGGTCGGGTCTAGACCAAGAACCGAATGAGAACCGAAACTTAATAAATTTTTATTTTATTTATTGAATTAATTAAATTATTTTATTTTTTTAAAATAAATTAAAAAATTAATTAATTAAATCAGATCATTTCACAATTTTAAGTAGTGTACCTCAATTTTTTAATATGGATAACCGACATTTTAATATTAATATCTACTTTTTGATATTTGTATGCATTGAATTAATATTATTCGACAGCCAATTATTTATATATTTTTGAATTGGGCTACATTAATTTGTAAAAGTTACGAATGAAATGTCATTAGTTATATTTATGTAGTGTTGCTGTAAATGTTAAAAAATTTAATTATGGCATGGAACCGAAATGAACTGAACCGACCCGTTAGTCATATTTATGTAGTGTTGCTGAATGTTAAAAAATTTAATTATGGCATGGAACCGAACCGAACCCGAACGGTTCCATAATTATATGTAGACCTGATAGGTCCATTTATTAAATACCCGAAAATTTTAGAACCGAACCGACCCACGGACAGCCCTATATACATCAAGCTGCCTATAACGCGTGAATATTCTAATTGAGATATGGGATCAACAGTATTTTTAGCTAAGTGTAAACTTAAGTCAACTAGTGTTTAAATTGGTTTATCGTCATATCTCTTAAATGTTTTAACCAGTATCTCAATATAGTGTGATTGAGATAATGACAAACCATCAAATGTTTTAGAGATTTTAATCTCTAATATCACGTCGACTATTCCAATATCTTTTATGTCAAAATGTTTTATCAACATTTTCTTGGTCGAGGTAATAATTTTAAAATTATTCCCCTTGATTAGCATATTATCAACATATAGACATACGATCACGTATCTGTTAGGTGTGGTTTTGATGTAGACATATTTGTCACATTTATTGATTTTGAAACATTTGACAACATAGTTTTGTCAATTTTTTCATGCCATTGTTTTGGTGCTTGTTTTAATCCATATAACAATTTTACAAGCTTACACACCTTTTCATTTCCGGGAACAACAATTTCTTCAGGTTGTTCCATATACATTTCTTCTTCTAATTCAACATTCAGAAATACAGTCTTAGCATGCATTTGATGCATTTTAAGATTACGCAATACAACGATAACAATCAACACACGTATAGACGTGATCCTTGTAGCAAGTGAATAAGTATCAAAGAAATCTAATCCTTCCTTTTGTTTATACCATTGGCTACTAATCTAGCCTTATATTTGTCTATTGGCCCATCCGCTTTCAATTTCCTTTTGAAAATCCATTTACAGCCTAAAGCTTTGTTCCTCGGAAGAAGTTCAACAAATTCTCAAGTATGGTTGTTCATGATGGATTCAATTTTATTATTAACAAGCTTTTTCCAAAAATGAGCTTCAGGAGTGGATTTTGCTTCATTAAATGTCCTAGGATCATTTTCTAGTATACATGTTAGAAAATTTGGACCAATAGTCTTATGAATCATTTGCCTTTCAATGCACCTTGGTTCTTCATTTTCTTGATGAATACTATCTTCTTAATAGTTTCTAACTGTAGTATCGTATGTTCGTTTGTATGAACTTACTTCTTCTCTTTACAAGGAAAAATATCTTCAAAGAATACAATATTCCTTGACTCAATTATGGTACCTTCATGTACTTCAAGTATATCAAACTTATGAACTAAAAATCGATATGCACTACTTTTGTTTGCATATCCAATAAAGACGCAATCAATAGTTTTAGGTCTAATATTTATTTATTTTAGTTTAGGTATCTGTACCTTTACCAAACACTCTAACACTTTAAGATATTTGTAGGAAGGTTTCCGACCTTTCCACAATTCATAAGGTGATTCAACCTTACTCTTGTCAGGTATTTTATTAAGGATATGATTTGTCAAAATGAAAGAATCCCCCCATAAGTTCTGAGGTAAGCATGAACTAATTCACATTGAATTCATAATTTCCTTAAGAGTTCAATTTTTGCGTTCAGCCCATTAGATTGGGATGAATATGGTGTAGTAATTTGATGAATAATCCCAGATTCTGCACAAAATTTTTCAATGGGTGCAACATACTCTCTATCTCTATCATTATGAATCATCTTTATTCATTTTACAAGTTGGTTTTCAATTTCAAGGTTATAGTATTTGAACACTTCTAAAGCTTCATCTTTACTTTTCAACAAGTATACATAACAGTATCTTGTACAATCATCTCTAAATGTGATGAAATACTTTTTACCACCTTTTGTTTGTACAAGCCTTAAGCCACACACATTCGTGTGAATTAGTTCCAAAGGTGCTATGGTTCGTTCACCTGAATGATATGGTGTTTTGGCCAACTTTATCTCTATACATATCTCGTATTTTCCATTATTAAAATGCATACTTGGAAGTAAACTTAAATTCATTAACTTATGTATTGAATTAAAATTTGTATGTCCTAATCGATGATGTCATTAATTAGATGACTCAACAATATAAGTAGAAGAAGATATTTTATTGCTTGAATTGTTTGGTCCAACATTTAGGACATTCATTTTGAATACTTTTACATAGTCTTTGACTACATACATGTTATTTTAATGTTCATCTCTTTGTGCTTGTGCTTAAGATAGTTCTTGAAGTCCCTCCACATGGGTGGAAGTTTCTCAATGATTGCAGCCACTTGAAATGATTCGCTTAAAGACATATTCTCTGCGTGAATATCATGAAGAATAATTTGCAATTCTTGCAACTGCAATTTTGTTCTTAGAACCTACGATGAACTTTTTTTGGTTCCAGCATCTTCAGTCTTATATTTCTTTTCTAAGAACTCCCATAGTTCCTTTGTAGATTTCTTAGAACTGTATAGGTTATATAACGAGTTTTCCAAACTGTTCAAAATATAAATCTTGCACAAGTAATCTGAATATTTCCAAGCATCCAAAGCAGTTAGTGATGCTCTATTATTTTTTCCTTCTTGTATGACATGAGCGTCTTCATATAAGAGTTTTTCCAAGTTGAGGGTCGTGAGATAAAACAACATTTTCTATTGTCATCTCTTGAAATCAACCATAATGAATTTCTTCGATTTCTCTCCATGTTGATCGGAGTTTAGAGGGACAGTAACAATTGGATGGATTGTACCAGTATGAATAATTCCTTCCAAAGTTCCCATATTTGAATTGTCGTTTGAAGTAGAGTCTGTATTAAAAATCGAATTCATTTATGTTTACACAACATAGAAGATCAACCAAATCAAAAGAAAGGTAGAAGAAGTAAAACCAAATAATAGTTTAACCGAAGAAAAAGGGTCATTCCAACAACCAAAAAAATTCGACTTAAAATTGTTGGATGGATATGGTGTATGGAGTGACAAAGAAACACCTTGAAATATTTATCAAACTTCTGTTGGAATTTTGGCAGAGTAACACTAATGAAACTTTAAATGAATAAAGTCAAATGGATACAAACTCGAGGCAAGTGTCAACACTTTGTCCTTAAGTCGAATTTGCCCCACAACGGTGCCTACGGTTTATGACAATCAACTCTCAAGATACAACGAATTCTTCTTGTGTGAGTAACACTTCAACACACAAGAACAACGAACCAGAATTTGGTTTATGTACTCATTAATGCAAAAATGAAGAAAATCAAAATTTTATGCAATACATATACACAGAATTTAGTTGAGAGCTATGATTGCATATCATTGGTGTGTCGAAAACAACGTCTCAATGGTCCTATTTATAGAGTATGAGGAATTGTGGAGGGAGTGTTGCGAGCCAAACCTCGCAACCTTACGAACAGAAACAACTCTTGTTGTCCCTAGCATGCCGTTGACTTCTTGCTCGAGCAAAAAAAAATAGAACCATTGTCGCCTGTCTATTGCTAGGCTATCGTTCTAGCGACAGCTTTCTTGCTCGAGCGATATGAAAGCAACAGAGATAGTCACTTATTATGACGATTTACTCGACGAGTAGAACAAGTTGGTCTATTTACATTTGTAATTTGACCATCGGATCTAGTCCAAATATTTGCTCAAAATTGACTCTTCGAAGTTATACTTAACCATTTTTTTGATTTTTTAAACGAATTCCACCATCTTTCTCATTTTTGAAAAAGAACGGAAGAAATGCACCGATGATAGATCTAACGGAGAGGCATTCTTCTTCCGTGGAAGTTTGAACAATAATTCTTTATTTTTTCGAACTCCAAGAGATTGGATTTTGACCTAGATAGACAACCAAGGCATTGATAGAGGTAAAGCTTAAGTCATCATTATTACATGTCCGGTCAACATCAGAGTACGTAAATCTCCATTTAGGAGAAGCACATGTTCAGTGACCCACACATGTATTGAAGAAGTCGTTTCTATCAGTCGATGCATGAAATGAGAAAGCTTATTGACTACAAAGGCAGTGTTTCTCGACATGTAAGTGAGAAATAAGGAAAATCTTCTCAACTATGAATCAAAAAAATAGGGTTGTGCCATATTGAAATGTCAAAATTAGACTAGTGGTTTAACACTCCAAATCAAGACAACCTGGACTTGAAAGTATTATCATTTAATTCTCTTAAAATAATAAAATGTGTTAAAATGATTAAATTTATTTTTCATATAATAAATCATTTCCATTTAGGTACAAAAAATTAGAATTTTTTGTACTTAATAAAAATAAAAGATGATTAAATTAAATGTTAGCCTTGTTTGAAAATGAAAATGTATCCATAAATATGTTAGTGTTAATCACATCTCAGCACAAGTGGTCATCTAGAATCATCATGTCTTTATTTTTTAAAAAATGGGGAGCGATAACATGGAATGAGTTAGCTCAATAAGCAAACATCATGCATATGATACATGCTCACTTGTCAAATCAGAATGAAGTGAGGAATTATTATTTGGAACACAATTCAATATATCAATAATACCACAAATTGGCTAACATTAACATTAAACACTCAATATTGATTGGGTACGTCGTTCTCCACGCCCCCATTTCCCATTCACACTTTTCATGCTATATACATACACCTCTTAGCAAAAATATTATGAATGATTGACATTTGAAATTTGAAATTTTTTGAAACTTCGTGTATGCTTAAAATACATTGGCATATATAAATATGTTATGAGAAACATTAATAATATAAAACGTGATAATTAAATATCATGTTCATATAATGGCAATTTAGGTAACACGTTTATAAATTTAACCGTCTAATATATGCATGAAAATAAAGAGAGGTTTACTTACTTGGATCCTAAGTAGATTACTTTTAGTAGATTGTGGAGGTGTCCTAGATCACCCCGCGAAGTCAACGTATCAAGTGATTTGTCAATATTTGGATGAGATAGAAGTATTGAATGATTTATAAAAAGTTATAAAAGTATTATTGTATTTGAATTCTATTCAGTATCTTTTATTAGTTGTTTTATATCATGTACTATATTCTTATCTTTGTGGAGATCAGCAATTCTCTTTGTACAGAAGAATTGCTGTCAGAATTAATATAAATGGTGATGTGACGGCAGCTGTTTGGTCTGTCTTTCTTTTTCTTTTTCTTTTTCTTTTTTTTTTGTCATATTCCAACAGAAAATTGTCAAGTGTCATCTGTATTAATTCTGAGAGCATATTTTTTATATGCATAGTTTTTTTCTTGTGGAGATTGCATTATATTGATTAGAATTATGGAACTTTAGTTTGTAATATTTTTAATGATATTATTTATGTTTTATCGTAAAGTTTTAGAATAATATTTATACTTATTCTATGTATATGTTATTTTTCTTTGTTAAACTATGGTTTAAATTGAACCAAATCGAAAAATTTAGTTTGGTTTAGTTCGAAAAAATTTCAAACTGCTTTAAATGGTTTGATTTAAAAATTTATTACAAATCATCCAAATCAAACAGTGGTCACCTCTAACGATGTGTGATAATTGACGTGAAGATGAAAATTGTGTTATATGGAATATAAGCTTATATGTGAAATTTGCAATGGTGAGTAAATATTTGCGTATAAGAGTGATGATTTAGGAAGGAGTGATTTAGAAAGAGGCTCACGGCTTGGTGTTACACGATGTTTATAGAGCTAAACTTTGACACCATTAAGTAGTTAATAGCAGTGTTTTAAAAAGCTCTGGGAAAATCGGGTAAAACACCTCACTTCGTACCTAGACACCTTTTTTTATTCAATTTTTAAATAGTTAAATTTTTCTTTCCTCTCTTTCGTCTTTCCTAGACGAGTTTTATTAGTTTTTTCTTTTATTTGACTTTATCTTATTAATTTTTTAATTTTTTTTTTAAAAAAAATTCATTTGACTTTAATTTCAAGTATTTAAAAGGTTTTACTTGTACAAATTAAAAATGACTTTATCTAAATAGTTAAATAAGATTTAAGTTATGGTGTTATTTACATTATGTAATTATGAACTTGATACTACATATTTTGTTGCAAACTTTAAAAGCATGTATGGAGTTTCTATAAATCTATTAATTAGGACTTATCTAGTTAAAAATTGAAACTATGAAAAATATTCTAATTATTGTATTTTAAAAACTTGAAAATTGTATAATTGACTAATTGTAGGAATTATTAAATAAATATAATATTTTATAATTTTAAATGTTTGATATGTATTATTTTAATTATTAAATAATTTTTAAAATAGTACTAAAAATAAGAAAAAAACATTTTATGCCTAAACATTGCCTAGTCTCGTTTAAGCTCGTAAATCTTGAAATTTTACCTTCACGTCTAATCACGTTTTGTACTTTTTAGAACACTGGTTAATAGAATTGAAAAAGTATCACAAATCAATACATTCTAATCTAACTGATATTAGTTGTTAAAAATAATCTCAAAGCAATACAACCATATCTATTTTAAATTATTATCCTTATCAGTATGGAGAAAGTGTGAGAGGCGGCTACACTTTTTTTTTTATTATTGAATTTTGATCAAGAAATGCAAGAATTGAATATCAAATGACAATCTTCTGTCATTGCAAATTCTGCACAAAATTTTATATAAAATTTCCAATTCTGAAATAAAACTTACTAATGAACTTCACTGCAAAAGCATGAAATTTTTTTCCCTATACCGAATCCGGGAATGTTTGTTGTAGCATTAATAGTATAAGAGACGGCAAAACGATTTGGAATTTTCTATCAAACCAAACCGTTGCAGTACTCTTTCAATCAAATCATTTTTTTTATGGGTTAATTTCATAAATGGTCACTGAAGTTACAGAAAA
>CAIGRO010094159.1:0-12566 GCA_903798355.1 Fraxinus baroniana | reverse complement strand
ATCTCTATCGAACACGCCCTTAATGCACAAGTCCTTTTTCATCTTGTTTTTGTATATGTTCTATTTTTCCTTATTGAGTAAAGGAAAAGGCTAAAAACTCTCTCTCTCTCTATATATATATAATAAAATCAGATCGAACCTTTACCTATTCGTTTAAGGTTCGTTTGGCAAAACTTTGAAAAGATCAAAAGTTACTTTTAAGATTAAGAAGTTATTTTTGAATAATTTTGTGTAAGTGTGTCTAACTAAAAATGTTTTTAGAGGAAGTTTTTTCAAGATAATTTCCTCAAAAATAGTTTCTACCCAAAAAATGAATTTTTTTATCGTTAAGCACGAAAATCAGCAGCCATTTTTGACTTGCTGTCTCACGGGTGGGACCCACCTGTTGTAGTTAACGGTCATTTATCTTGCTGAAAATGGCTACCAAACATAGGCTTTATTTTGTTGGCTTTTTTATTTTATTTTATTTAAAAAAAATCAAATAAATATTTAAAGTTAATATAAGCAAGGGTTTGAACTCCTTTTGATCAAAAATTTATTTTTTCAATTTCAACTATACATTTTTCAATAAAATAATATTAAACGTAAATCGATTCTTTTTCATTTTTAACCATACATTCTCAAAAAATGATTATTCAAAATGTATTTTTTCTTTTAGAATGGGACTTAAACAAGGGCTAAGAGCGAGATAAAAAGAAAGTGGAATAATTACGTGTAAAGCACCATATTAAGATGAAATGGGTCCTACATCGCATGATTATCATCATTCAACGTCTCGATTCTCGCTGTACATTGTTTTAATCAAAGCATTAAGAGCGTGTCGGATCCCACAATTTCAAAATACATTTTCTTCTATCTTCTTTTTAACCACATATTTTTTAATAAAATTATATTACACATAAATTCAAAAATAAAAAAAAAAAATCTTATTTTTTAATCATACATTCTCCATGAAATCATTATTTCAAAATACATCTGGACAAAAGAATGAGGTTCAAACATGTCCTAAACTTTAATTAAATCTGTGTGTGGGACACATCCATCTTATAGTTTGATTATATAACCCACTTCCATAATTTTCATGGACTGTTTGTTCGTACTATGTGTGCAGGACGAGCTACGAGTCGTCGTCCTTGGAAATGCAGTGAATTCCGATTCTGTGTCCTCTCTATTTCCTCTGCCTGTTGTATTCTACGATTGATGTAACTTTTAAGAATCGTGCTATAGAAACAGGGTCAATTTCCAACTTTTAAAGTTGGAAATGTCGTGGATTAATATTCTTTTAGTTGATTTTGATCTGACACTATATATTAAAATTGAAATTATTGATTGTCATAAATGGAGACAGACCAAAAAAAATGGGCAAGTGTGTTCGTTGGTGGGAAAGTGAAATAAATGCAATAGAGATTGTTGACCTAAAAAAGGTTTGTGTCTTGACACCCGACAAAAAGTAACAATAAAGGTATATTGTGTAAGAAGTATTTGCCTTTGGAAAAAAAAAATAGAGTCCAACAATGTCAAAATTGAAGTTAAGGGTCTAGGCTTCAACAAAGTTTGATTTTACGTAGGAACGGATCAAAGGTCGGACAAAAAGTCGGGCTAATATGTGGAAAAAAAAACGGAAAAATTCGCATATGCATCAGTCCAAAAAATTAATTCAAATTTTACCATGACAAAAAATTATTCACTAGAAATACTGGAATGATGTTTGAAAATAATTGAAATACTACCTGCCAAAATTAGATCCCAAATTAGAATGTGTAACTGATTACATATTAATCCCCCCCCCACCCCTTTATTACGTCATTACTTTTACTAACCTTCCATTGACAACCGAATTTAATATCAAATAGGCAATCAAGGATTTACACAGACATCCACTCCAATTGCATTTCGTATATACATTATATCTTGATTACATATTCAACTTTTTTGAGATTACCAGTTTCAACCGCAACATAATCTGCATACATTATGGACTGATCCTAACGCTTTTACGTCATTGATTTCGTATTGCAAATACATTCACGAAATAAAGAAAAAAAATCCTGGTTTTATGGTTTTTTTATAGCTTCGTAACATTCATCAGTTCACTCGTATGGATGATGCATTACCGAAATGATTCAGGCTACTGAATATAAACTCAAAATCATGCCTTTGTGATGACTGTCTTTATGGCATTTAAATTACTGTTTTTTGTTTCCCACGAAATATATTGTAATTGATTCTATTTCTTTTATTATATTATTCTCATTATTTTCATGAGTGTCCAGAATTAACTAAGTGAAGATGTCTTTTATCTTTCAACATGATGGATTCGGTAAATGTATTTGTGGTTAATGGGGAGGATACCTTCGGTCTCCTAGTCCATTTTGGTTGCACTTACGTGCATCTTGTCGGAATGATAGTGAACCAGCTGAAACTTGATACGAGATGTTGTCGAAGGACGGGGCATAATAAAAGAAGTTGCAAGCAACCGCTGCCGATGTGCCACGTGAGAAAACGAAAGCGCGGTTCGTAGATGAATTAATAAATGTACTCCATTTATCAGAAGTGCTTTCCAATGTCACATTTAAAATAAGAACCGACATTGGTCGTTTTGGTCTTACTGCAACATGTCTATGACTTAGAATTTATTGATGTGAATGTCTTTGTTGATAAAGAACGATTCCAGATTACATTGGTCAATATATTCTATCAAAAGATTATCTCAACTACTCACATACTGGAACAAAAACCATATGGGAAATGCAAAGAATCCGTTTCCGTGACAAACTTGCCTATTCTCGTTTACCTAATCCTCATGTGTCCATGAATATTACAAAAGAAATATCCTCCAATCACGTTAATTCAAAAATATACTTACACAGATCTTGAATGCATACATCCTAAGAGTATTCCTCACTACAACATAATTTAGTTCAAAATATAAACACCTTCACCCCCTTCTAAAATTTGTTTCCTTCTCACATAAGCTAAACAAATTCAACCATCAACCTCATCACATACTAAGGTATCCAACAATCCCATGTATACCGTAGTCACGCATTGACACTACAATCAAACCATGAATAAGATATAATCTGTTCTTTTCTATTTTAAACAGAAAAATGTATTGAACAGGGGAAAAGTAAATGAATATATTTCAAATAGAACTTATATTAGAAAATTCCCAGGTGTTTAGATAATGTAACATCACAGCATGTTACTCTAGATTTACAGTTGGTGTAGTGTAAGCAATCTTGTTATACCATGTCCTATGAATTGAGTGACATCGAAAAAAAGCTACATCTGGACATTTCAAAAAGGTCTGGAACCACCTCTTCTATTTGCCTCTTACCCGTGTCCTTCAATTTGATCTTCATCCCCGTACCTTCAGATCCAGTGACCACGACTCCTTCACTAAATGGGCGGCTGTCGTAATCTATTGATTGTGATGATACATTAATCGAACGAGTACTGCGACGAGGAGGGGTGTTTACGGTTTCATGGAACTTGGAAGAAGCACCTAGTTGTTGGGTCTTGATGGAACCCATTGACAATCGTTGACTCAGTGCAACAGCAACCGGAGTGTCCTCTGCATTTCGAAGCACCCAGACGGAGCCCAATGAAGATGCATTTTTCTCGGCTGCCATGGTGGAAGATTACTAAACTCTCGACTGATGGTATAAATCGAAAATGGCTGATAAATTAGGATCCGGGCTAGGTTTTTATACGCTTTACGTATACCAAATCAACATAAAAAAACTGAAGAATCAACCGGATGATTGCATGAGGTGGAGTGAAAATATATTCTACGTTAAATCCGTATAAGATCAATTATGTATTTGACATAGAGAAATTTCTGAAGGTGATTTTGGAGAGATGAAGATTTTGGGGATTTCAGTCATGTAATGTGAATGGGCGAAAATTTAGGGATTTTTTTGTGTAATTGATATTAATCCGGTGTGAACACTGCCTCAAGGACGTGTTTGCTGGATAAATTTTAGCCAATTGCTTAAAAATTGAATATCTGGTTACTTTTCCACATTCCATTTGTACTTACTAAAAAACAGTATATATGATTAAAAAAAAGTTGGATAGTAAATTTAAAATATTCATTGAAAAGTTGGTGTGTGGTATAATTACCTCAAAAAAAAATTACACATGAAAATGAAGTGGGTTGGGGACTAGCCCGATTCAGTCCCCAACATCCGTCGCAAGTCTTTCTTCTCAATAATTCTATTTTGTTGACACACTGTGATTTAATACACAGGTCACTTTTCATCTTGTTTTTGTATATGCTTTATTTTATCCTTATTTTTGAGTAAAGAAAAAGGCTAAAAACTATATAAAAAAATGAAATCAAATTGAACATTTTCCTATTTGTTTAAGGTTTGTTTGGCAAAATTTTGAAAAGATCCAAAGTTACTTTTAAGATTAAGAAGTTATTTTTGAACTTATTTAAATAATTTTGTGAAAGTGTTTGTCTAACTTAAAAATGTTTTAGAGGAAGTTTTTTTAAGATAATTTCTTCAAAAATAGTTTCTACAAGGAACAGATGCAAAATGGTTCAAAAATCAGTCAAAACAGATCTTAATTTTGTTGGCTTTTAAAGAAAAATCAAATAAATAAATAAAGTTAATATAAGGGTGTGTTTGAGCGACATTATTTTGAAAAAATGTATTTTGGAATTGTAGATTAATGGAGAATGTGTTGTTGAAAAAGAGGAAAAATTATTGACGTGATGAAAAATATTATTTTATTGAAGAATGTCTGGTTGAAAATAAGTATAAGAATGAAAATGAAAATTTTAATGTGTACCAAACAGAGAATAAGCAAGGGTTTGACTACATTTGATCAAAAATTCATTTTTTCAATTTCAATCATATATTTTTTAATAAAATAATATTAAACGTAAATCGATTCTTTTTCATTTTTAACTATACATTTCCAAAAACTCACTATTCAAAATGCATTTTTTCTCTTAATAAAAATGGAGCTCAAACCATGGCTAAGATGGGGAATAAGAAGAAAGTGGAATAATTGCGTGTAAAGCACCATATTAAATGAACAATAATACTACATGTACAATGTTTGGTTACAACATTGGGTTACAATCATTCACAAGGGAGGTGGGCCCAGCGATTAAAATAATAGTGGGCCTCACCCCCCTTGTGAGAGGTTATAGTCCAATGTTGTAACCTAACATTGTACAAGGAGCATTATTCTAAGACGAAATAAGTACATGGATATCATCATTCCACGTCCAGATTCTCCCCGTACATTGTTTTAATCAGAGCATTAAGAGTGTCAGATCCCGCTATTTTCTTTTTAATCACATATTTTTTAATAAAATTATATTACACACAAATTCAATTTTTTATTTTTTATATTTTAACCACACATTTTCCATGAAATCATTATTTCAAAATACATCTGGACAAAAGAATGAGGTTCAAACAGGTCCTAAACTTTGATTTTTGTCACATTTTGTCATCTATTATTCTCCAAATTTACATAAATTGCATAGTGGCGCGTCATATGAATATGATTTTCCACATAATCGTTGTATGGCACTAAAAAAAAAGAAAGTGAAAGCGATAAATGAAAATCATGACAATATTTTTAGATTAAGGTTGTGTTTGAGCCATATTATTTTGGAAGAATGTATTTTGAAATAGTAGATTAATGGAGAATGTGTGATTGAAAAAGAAGGAAAAGTTATTGATGTGATGAAAAATATTATTTTATTGAAAAATGTGTGATTAAAAATGAATAGAAGAATGAAAATGAATATGGAGAATGTGGGTTGAAAAATAATGAGAAGTTATTGATGTGATGAAAAATATTATTTTATTGAAGAATGTGTAGTTGAAAATGAGTAGAAAAATGAGAATGAAAATTTCAATATATAACAAACAGGGACTAAAATGTAAAAGAATATGCATTTTTGACGTGATACAACGGTAAATTGGCAAATCATGGGAAAAAAATTGTGATATAATTAAACTTTTGCTTAAAGTTTAGTAACCCCAAATAAAATTTAGCCTAGAAACAACGGTTGATTATAGATGGGATATACTTTTTCATACAAAAAAATGATTTTCTCGGAGAATAGTAGTTAAAAAATAGGAAAAAGTTAGTGTGAAAAATAATTTTCTAAAAATTTCTTCCAAACAAGCCATTAATTTTACTAATGATCATTGAAATTCAAGTAAAATTTCAAACTGGTCGTTAAAGTAATTATTTTAAAACAAGCGACTGTAATTAGTTATTTCATTATTTTAAGAACATTTCATTAGAAATGTTAGATTGATTAATTACCAAAACGTTAATTTTAAGGAAGATAACGTGTAGAATCCGCGTACACTCGCCTGCACACACACGGCTCCTCTCTCTCTCTCTCTCTCTCTCGAGTCCAACTGTCCAATCCAAAAACGAAGAAAAGTGACTTCAAATTCTGCAAATGATTTTGAGTAGAGCCGTGCCCTCTGCCATGGCCTCCTTCCCTCGTTCAATGGTTGGCACCTTCCCTATCTTCCTCTATTTCAATCAATTATCAATATTTTTTTTCTTGTTTATATGCATTGTATGTATGTATAATTTGGAAATTGATGAATATGATCAGGATCTTCTATTAACCTCTTCTACATATTTATTTTGATTTTGTTAGTTGAAAAATTCGTCTTTTCATTAGTTTTGCTGAGGCGTTAATTTTATGGGTCCTTCTTAGATACTTACAAGGTTTTTTTTTTGTCGTCTAATTCAGTGTCTAAGTAATTTTCTGATGGATTCTTTTTGTTCGAATTATTGGTTTTGGTGAAACGGGCCTTTTAATCTTGCGTTTGATTAAACTTTCATTTCATGTAACTCATTATACTATTTTGATTTTTTTTTTTTAAATACTTATAATCGATGAATATGATCAGGGTCTTCCATAATTTCTATTTACTAATGTTGTTAGTTGGAAAATCCACGTTAATTAGTTCTCTCGAGGTGTCAATTTAATTTTCTCCATATCACTTGTTATATAAGGGCCCTTCCCTTTCCCTTAAATTTTGACATGGTGTTCTTTTTCTCAATGAACGTACAGTCAAGTGATTTTCTGATACATTCTGTTTGTTAGCTTCTAATTTAATTATTGGGTTTAGAAAAATGGGTTTTCATTTGCGTATGAATTACCTTTCATTTGATGCTACTTATTATAATATTTGGGTTTCTTCTTTCGTTGTGATATATTCTGCTCGTTGTCTTGTCCTTTTACCACAAATTATGTTTGGTATTGTTATACATGAAATGGATTTCATGTATTCTGAATTTTGTGTTTTGATTTTAATAGTGCTTGTCGGTGCCCTCTTGTTTAATTTCATTACTTTATATTTTGATGATGCCTATATTCTTGGGCCTTTAATGTACAGAAAGAAAGATTTAGCTGTTTAAACTTTTGGTTTATGTCTAACTGAATACTAGGTTAAATGCCATCATTTGCTTAAAGTATGTATAAACTCTGAATAAAACATTTGACAATTGTATTACGAGTGCATAAGTGCCTCTTTGCATTGTAAACGTGCTGAGAGCACATTATTCTAGTTTTGAAATCTGTATCCATAAAATGTTTACGATTGCGGTTGTGAAAGAATTAAACTATTTAGATACTGTTTCTGTATGAAGGATCTTTTTGCCTTTCCCTTAAAAATTAGTTTGTGATGCTCTTAATTACATATAATTATGTTTTACTGTATTATTGTTACAGAAAGGGTCGGAGCTGCGCGTATGGCCAGGGATGAGACAGCTTTCTTTAAGAAAGACTCTTGTGTATGGATTTGTGAGGCTCTTGTCAATGCCATTCAAGACCCTGCGGGGAGTTAGCCAAACAATAGGAGGAGTTTCTAATTTTTGCAGCATCACCAATATGTCATCCACTTTGCAAATTGAGCTGGTGAGCAGACGTTTTGCTGACAGACAAATTACAGAACTGAAATAATAAGTCTTTTTTTTTTGGGGGTGGGGGTTAAAAGTAAATATTGTGGAAATTGGAATTAAAACATTCAATTTCACTATTTTCTTATTTTATTGTTCAGCAATGGCTTTAGAGTTTATTTAGATTACATATTTGAATATCATCCATTAGTGAATTTCCACGGCTGAGGAGTTCGGAGTTCTGAAACACTAGAGTTGAATTTCACTTACATCTGATGTAGTTCTTAAAAAATGTCAACCTGCCTGTTTGGAACTGCATATTATTATTTGGTTACACTTGGAAATTGTTCTCATCCTCAATCCTTTACCCCCTTGTACCATCAATAATTTTTGATCAAGAAATGTATATATAAAGAACTTAATGGAATAGCTAAACCTCTATAGATTTATATAATGAGAAATAGATGCTGAAAGTGTTGTCGTCATGGAATAATAGCATGCATTATATGCATTATAGAGTTGAAACTATGACAGTTCTCTGTAACTCGTACTATATACACAGTTAAATATCGTGTCCTCTTGTGCAGCCTCGTCATTTGCATTATCTAATGCATGAACCACATACTTGAATAGCTTGCATGAAATATCCTTATTCAGTTCCATTTTTCTTTATTGTAGGTGCCCTGTCTTAAGGATAACTATGCATATCTGTTACATGACGTGGATACTGGGACAGTTGGAGTGGTTGATCCTTCTGAAGCAGTACCTGTTATAGATGCATTGAATAGGAAAAATTGGAATTTGACTTACATCCTGAACACTCATCACCATTTTGATCACACTGGTGGAAATATGGAGTTAAAGGAAAGGTATGGCGCAAAGGTATGTAAATTTTACCTTCTCTATGAGCTGAAACATAGACACTTCTATGTGTGTATGCATGTTATTTTGAAACCTATGCTTTTGCTACTCTGTAACCTAATCACTATTCAAGGGAAATCTTTGAAGTAGTAGTTCGATCCTATTAGATTGCTGATTTATGAGCTGTGTTCCATCATCTACTTGTTGTGTCAGAATGTTTTAACAATTGGCCCCACAATCAAGCTGCCAGCCTTAAGTTGGGTGCGGAAGAGTTTATGAATTTTTTGTGATAAGAATTATGTAGTACTTAAGAGCAATATTGAAATAACTTGATTGAATGTTATTGAACAATAATTGATGTTGAAAATGTGTACAATGCCTCTATGGGCAAAATTATTCCATAATCATATTAATACAAGGAAACTTAATTGTAAAAGAAAATAAACTAATCCTAATCCAAACAAGACTTGAGAATAAAACCTATTACGAGTAGAAAAGGAAACTAAAAAAGATGATTAAAAAGACAAACTTTTAGGTAAATTGAAAAAAGATGATTACTACATCAATCTCTCCTACTTAAAAAAAACTCTTCCTCGAGTTTGGTTGAAGAAAAGAAAGTCAATCTATCGGGAGGAAAATATTAAAAAATTTCTGTCGATACTAATAGAAATTTCAATTTTTCGAAGTGCTCGTTAAAGGTTATATTCTTCAGTTGCGTTCTTCAAAGTCAACTTTGTTTTTATCATGCTTGTTATATTTTCTTCACGGATAATTTGTACATGACATTCCTTCATAAACGAATTATGGTTCGATTTCTCATCCTTGAGTTCACTTTCGGTAGAGGCCATTAGTGCTATTTTCAATTTTTCATACTCTCACCTTCCGCTGTAATGTTTAGTGATGCTTTCTTCAACACAAAAGAACTTTTACGCGGACTCAAATCCTCGTCGTCCATGTTTCCTTATTTTTGTGCAATTATTTAACACTAAAGCAGTAGCAAAAGTTAACAGATTTTTTATTTTCAATTTGACAATCTTCACCTTTGACTCCTTCGTGATTGAAAAGTTTAATTTCTTCCACTCCCGCTGGACACTTCTGATCATTAAGTTGTTCAACCTTGGAGTGCGGCTTGATCTTGAAGTTTTCGTTCCATATACAAGGAATTAGTAGGGCTCGGATTTTCAACTTGCACATGTTTTTCTTTTTTTGTTTTAGTATCATGGACATCTTGATTATTGTGAATTACATCTTTTTTAACATCATCATCTGTCTTATGGATCTTTTTCTCTTTGTTTACATTAGTATTCACAAATTGTTCGTAACATGCCACCAAAACAACCTTATCATACCACTGAAACAGATACCTATTATCTTGACCTATATAAGTGATATCTACATCGTAGTACCATATTGTCCTTAAAAGTATATGACAATCATCTATCTCTACCACGTTATATATAATCTCATCTTTGTAATACTTTCCAAGAGAGGAAAATTTTGCATATCTTCATATTTTTGAATTTCTTGCCCTTTTGAAAATAGTAAGATGAGTATTTTTCAGTCTTCAAATTTAAAGCTTTCACCAATTATCTGGACATCAAGTTCTCAATGCTCTTATGATTTATTATCACTTTGCATATTTTGTTATTTATGGTGCATCGTGTTTTAAATATTTTGTTGCGCTTCAAGTTGGACTCTTTTATATTTTCTCGATAGGCTTTCGTTGAATCCTATATAACTTGTGTGTATTCAAATTTAACTGGGACTTGAGGAAACTCTCTAGCCACTTGTTACGGTATTTTAATATTGTTGAAGCAACCAACATTCACAGCAATTAAAGTCTGCAAATTTTTATCAGTTTACTTCTTCATGGGCTCGTGATTTCTTTCAAAACTTAACGCAATCAGTAACTGCGTGATGTTTTGGAGGGTTTCATCGCCCGTTCGATTCGTTGTTCAAGTTTGTTGAGCCTCCTTTCGTTGTCGACGGTTTGACTGCTACTAGCACCTTTGCCAACCATTATATTGAGGCAATTTTCTTGTTTTGTTACCAATTTTGGTGCGGAAGTGTTTATGAAATTTTTGTAGTAAGAATTATGTAATAATTAAAAACAATATTGGAGTAACTTGCTTGAATGTTATTGAATAATAATTGATACCCTCTATATTTATAGGCAAAATTATTTCATAATCCTATTAATACAAGGAAACCAAAATAAGGAAACTAAATTCTAAAAAGAAATAAACTAATCTTAATCTAAACAAGACTTGAGAATAAAACCTATTTCAACTGGAAAATGAAACTAGAAAAGATGATTAAAAAAAAAAAAGACAAACTCCTAGATAAAGTGAAACTATTAATTGTAGTTGCAATGTACTACATCAAGTTGGTTGTTCTTCGTAGTTTTTTGCTGGTTGGAGCTTGTCAGTTGCATGTGTGTCCATTATTATGTGAGAGCATAGTATTCTGGATGTCTCGCCACGAGAAAGATATTACTTATCTTTCGTCAATGGCAATGTGGCATGAGAGACGGGACCTTGGATTTGGTGACATGGTACTTTTCAATCGACGATTTCATTGTTGCTCTCAATACTTGAAACATTGATTTAGCTCGGCTATGTCAAGTATCCATATGTGAATGTGGAGTGGTTGCTAATTTCCACATATGATGTTTGATAAATTTACAAGGTTGACTCTTTGGGAAAATTAAGCTACTGTATCATTTCTTATGCACTCTGAATATTAATTATCTGGATTGGATATTGACTGGGAACTAGGAACATCCTGGAAAAGACATTACAATTAAAGCATGTTTGGAAAGTGTTTATAGTGGTTTTGTTTATTAATAGATAGAAAAGATTGGGCAGTACTTGTGGAAATGTGTGGATAAGAAGTCGTATGAATGTTATCAAACATGATCTAAACATTTGCTTTAGGACAGAAATTAATATTCATCACTTGTATTCAATATTGAAGATGAATGTGTATACATACACAGTTAGTAGTTTTTGGTGTGTATATAATCACAGTAGTTTTTAAAACCTATCCTCTTTAAATCTTTCTAGGGAGGTTTCAACTTTCTGTGTATGTCCTTGTAGGTGATTGGATCAGGATTAGACAAGGAGAGAATACCTGGCATAGATATCGCTTTGAACGACGGGGACAAATGGATGTTTGCAAGCCATGAGGTGCTTGTGATGGCAACTCCTGGTCATACACGAGGTTGTGTTTCCTTCAATGCATAATGCTTTTGATTTGTTTGATAATATTTTTTTGGACAGGTGTATTTTAGGTAGTAAATTATTTATGTTAAGCTCTACATTATCTTGCTTTATTGTTGGAATCTAGGTCTGTCTAAAATAAATTTTGCAACTTCAGTCTAGTATTACCTTTTATTGGATATTTTTCTAAAAGTTCAAAAGAAATCAAAATCTAGAAACAAAAGATTCAGTTTCTTGAGGGTTGGAGAGCTCTTGAATCTTCTCATCAGATTTCCACATGCTGTAGTCAAACTTTTAAGCCTCTTTTGAAAGGCTGTCTGCACACTTTTTTTTTTTTTTTTAAATGTAATCAAAATTTTATTAATCAAAAAGCATAATACACTGGGAGTGTATTATCAACTTAAATCGGAAAGAAACAACATAAAATCAGGCAGCCCGTCAACATGCCCAGTGGCCGCAACATTAAACTAAGCATACAAAGTTAAATAAAACAATTCTCTAGACTATTCTGTTGTCCGTAATTGGTCTTCAAAACAGCGACTGTTTCTTTCTCTCCACACACACACCAAACGATACAACCCG
>CAIGRO010094110.1:0-11792 GCA_903798355.1 Fraxinus baroniana | reverse complement strand
CGCAAAGTTTAGAAAATAAATTTTGAATCAAATCTTTTAATATTACTTTTGTCACCTATCATTATTTCAAGTGCTTTCAGTTTAATGTAACTAATGTTAAAGACAAATAATTTTTTTCTTTATATTTACGCTATCATATAACCAACTATACTACGACACGTGCATTGTACGTGCGTCTGACTAGTATTCAATATAAACAGAACTCTCTCTCTCTCTCGTCCCCACTTTGTTGTCTCTCTTCACCCTTTGGATTCGTTTGATTGTAAAGGTGAAAAATGAGTAGAAAGAAAATGAATTTCAGAGAATGGAATTGCCTAAAAATTATTTGATTGGAAATTGTAATTAATTGTGTTTGATTGGTAGAATTTTTCACTTGAAAAATGTTGAAAATTTGGTATTCGTTTGTCTTTGTTTTTCATGAAAATTGTTAATAAAAGTGATAAATTTTTTTACCACTGTGTCTAAAAAAATTTTCAATTGTCAAAAAAACTAAAAAAAAAAAAAGAAGAAGGTGGAAAATAAAAAAATCACCAAAACATCAAGAAAATATTTCTCTTAAAAAGTGGCTAAAAGGATGCGTGAGGGGTTGAGGGAGGAAACTGAATTCCATGAAAAATGTTAAAAAGGTGACCTATCAAACAAGCTTTAGCCTTGTTTAATACATGTTAAAATTTTCATTCACATTTTTCTATTTATTTTTAACTATACATTCTTCAATAAAATAATATTTTTCATCACATCAATAACTTTTCCTTCATTTTCCATCCTCCCATCTTCAATTCACTATTTCAAAATAAACACACCCTAATATTACTTTCTCTTCTTCTACTTCTATCTGCTTTTCTCCTTCTCCCCTTCTCTATAATCCCGGTATTTCTGTTACAAGAGTCCGTGGTCAAAGAGGCTTCCTATTTATACTGCTCTCTCTCTCTCTCTCTCCCCCCCTTATCTCTCGCACACGGAGATAGGTAAAGAGATTGAGATCGATTAGTTTACCTGCATACAATACTGTGCAAACCCCCCACCACAATTGGCCAGCCATGGGATAAGAAGAGCTTGACTGTTCTACACTAGCAACATGACAACAATATATGGGATAGAGGAACTATATCATTTTTCAGCTAAGTTCATTTTGCCGGGTTACCATTATCTGCCTATTTGGATACAAGGATTAATTTCAGGTATAGTTCCTATTTATCTATTTATTTTGTTTTTATCAAGGAGAATGTCCGTACTACTAGGAGGCAAGTTTGTTTAACTTTTTCAGAAAATTGAGCACGAATTTTTTGGTCTCGTTAGCTAGATAGACTTAGCCTCTGTTTGTTATGGATTAAAATTTAAATTTTAATCTCAATCGGTGAATAATTTATTTTAACCACATATTTCATTGAATCCATATCTTATCTATCACACATTTTATCAACTTTTATCAAAATCTACTAAAAATCTGATTTTAATTTAGATAAATTTCTATCGCGTTGGATATAGGAAGAACTCTGTAATCGGTTGAACTGCAGAAAGAAATTTCAGGGGTCACATTAAAAACTCGTGTCATATTGCAATGTGGAAAATCTCTGTAGGTGAGCTAAAATTAATAAAAAGTTTGGGGAAACAATCATCCCATCCCTCTGTTCTCTCTCCTAGACATCCGCCATTGTCGGTGGACTTCTTTCACTTGAGAGTAAAACAACCACAAGAAAGCTTTTCCTTTTTGGTGAAGACACTTTTTCTGCTTTGCCAAGCAATAGGAGCTTATTTATGATGGTACCAACTAGTTATCCTTCAAAGGTCTGATCTTTCTTTTCTATTGTCAGTTTCCTACTATTATAAGTTATTAACATTGTCTTCTTTTGAGTGATTAAACTATGTCCCATTGTGTAGGTGTCATGTCCTTATATTAAGCGTTTTGGAGCTTATTTCCTCTGCAGGTTGTCTTTAGTCGAATTTTATTTAGAGCATGTTCGATAGAGATTAAAATTGGATTAAAATTAAAAACTGG
Organism: Fraxinus baroniana; assembly: GCA_903798355.1. Lineage (NCBI taxonomy): Eukaryota > Viridiplantae > Streptophyta > Magnoliopsida > Lamiales > Oleaceae > Fraxinus > Fraxinus baroniana. The sequence continues at coordinate 9,793 of CAIGRO010094110.1, read as the reverse complement.
CCGTTATTATTAACTTTTATTAGACGAGTGAGATCTATAACGACTATATTTTCAATTTTAATCTCTACCGAATGAACTCTTATTAGCACGTTATAAATCAAAATTAATATTTCATTTGATTTGATTTATTAGCACATTTCAAATGAAGTACCTAATTTTGATTTCTTCATTTTCATTGTTGTGTAACATATACAACCCCTAGGAATTGTCCCAACAATCCAATACCAGGATTGCAGATTGACTATATACAACTTTGCAGCTAAACTTATTGCTCAGTGTTTGTCCAAGTTTGATTCAAGAGCGAATTATTTATCATTATATGCATTCATCAACGATCAACAGTGCTCTGCCTGACTGTAATATGCACCGTGTGTGAATCATGCAATCATCTAGAATGAATATTTATAATCATAAAATAACTTTTCCTATTGCTGTACATAGACTGGAATGATGTCATTTAAATACGTTCTGCTATACTGATACTGTAATCCCTGAGATTGGATGAAATGTTCCATTGTCAACATCAGGTACTGGAAGAACCAATATGAACCCATCTTTCTTGAAGTTGACAGAACTTGGAAAGTATGCAAGAAAATCCCTTCTGATGCGTTTACCTTATCCTATCTTAGTTATTTTCTTTCTTTTTCTGTTTTTTTTTTCCTTCTTGTGATGATAATGTGTGGAACTTTTAAATTTTACGAATCCAAATATGTAACGGGAATAAAGTGAATAAGAAGAATACAGGCAACAAATATGCTGGGCAGCCATATATCGTAGCTGAGCTTGATTCTCTGAAAATTGTTGTTGTCAGAGATTACAATTATTTGTACTTCCATCTTCCTTCGCTACATTGAATCCTTTATACATGTGGCCCAAAGAAGAATCACATTTATTGGTCTGAGTTTTTCTCTTGATTTGCAAAATTGTCCTCACGAAGTTGACATTGTCAAGTTTTCATTCTCACTACTAATGACTAACTGTCAATTGTCTTTTTCATGAAGTTGGAAATTCAAAACACATTCTAGTCTTGATATATCCTCACCTTATGGGTCAGAATTCTTTGGGACTTTCCATGACTTGCTGATGTTCAACACCACATGGCTCGTGAGCATAAATAATAGTTCTCTCTGTTTTATCAGTTTGTGGTGCTTATCACACATGGCAACTTCTAAACAAAATCCTTCAAGTCCATAGCATTTTGAAATGAAAAACATAATAACTAAGATCAGAAAGTATTACATATTACTCCACTGGAATATTTAATAGCTTAAATCAAACATTGTTTGAGATGGTTCTATTAACTTTTGATTTTATGGAAAGCTCACTTAGAATTGCATTTAAGACTCTTAGGCAAATCAACTTTCTCGCGTAGACTTGGATTCTATTTGGAAATAAAAGCAGTCATTTTTGGGCATGTGCCTGATTTATTCATATTTCAATTTCTTCTTAAGCTAGTATATAATAGATAGGAGGGAACTGAAAATGTACTGGATGGGAACCTCCCCATTTTAGTATCTAACAGGACCTGTTTTGAGCAAAAGGTGCCACCAAAAATGGTTCAGATTGGGGTATAATTTGCTTATCTATATATGAAATGAATTTTGTTATCTATGCATCTGCTTATTGAATGTTATGATGTATTTGTTCCTTGAAACTTTTTATTAAATTGGAAATGAATTGCATCTCTTTCTCACTGTGCACATGCATATGTGTGCATTCAGACATGTATAGGCTGCTGTGATCCAGAACATTTTATCACAATTGTCTAATCACATTCCATGTCGGATTCTATAACTAAGTCCGCGTTTGGGCCCCATTCTTTGAAACTTCTTTTCTTTCGAATTCATGTTCAACAAGACATTCTCTCAATTAATTAAATTTGCACGTAAATCCAAAATTTTTCTTTCTTAACCACACACAAAAAAAGTCACTTTTTTTTGTACAATATCTATTCAAAGAAAAAAATGGAGCTCAGAAAAGGGCTAAATAAATGTTTCATCTCTCCCTCTCTCATAACACACACACACACACACATCATGGTTGCATGTATGTGTGGCTGATGAAAGAAGTCTCCTATATCATGTATAGCAATGCCTCCAACTAGAGTACTATAATTAGGAATCAAAAGCTGGTCCATACACAGAACGGTGTGATGTTTTAGGGTCTTGAAATAACTGTTGTGATGCACTTATTACTTTGAAAATACAACGATTCAGAAAGTGGAACGGATTTATAATCTATTTATCTTCAGACGCGTGGATTCGTTCGGGCTCCAATGTCCATGCTGCTGATGACAAAACCTCTTTTCGCACTTGACCAAACAAATTCTCACTCTTTGAAGCACGTGCTGCTGATGACAGAAAACGTCTTTTTAGAATTTCTGTGATGAGTTCATGTATTATGATGCTGCTGATGTTGAAACCTCTTCACACTCGACCAATCAAATTCTCGCTCTTGGAAGCATGTGCTGCTGATGACTGAAAACATATTTTTAGAATTTCTGTGACGAGTTCACATATTTTTGTGCTGCTGATGACGAAACCTCTCTTCACACGACCAATCAAATTGTCAGATCTCTAATTCTAAATATCCATTACTCTCTCTCGCGTGCAAGCTCACTCTTGAAAGCACATGCTGCCGACGCCATAAAACATGTTTTTAGAATTTCTGTGACGAGTTCCCGCACTTCTAATCATTGTAGAGAGTCAACAAAGTACAGAAGTTGCAAAACGAGGCCAATAGTAAAGTCGTTGGTTACTTGATGATGCCAGCTCCGGGTTGTGAATCCACCAATGACAAGGATGATGTAAGGTTGTTATTTTTTACTTGATTTTAGCTCGCCTTTGCAGCTTCTTTTCTTGTACTTAATATAGCCAAAATCATAGGGCTGAAGATTTATCTTGTTATTAATTGTCAGATTGCTAACCGATATGAAATATTGGTGCCTTTTAGTCGATGATGGCAATGGTAAGCTTAATCCACTATTACTAGGCCTGTTCTATTAACTTCCGGTTTATGGGAAGCTACCTTAGCATTGAACTGTAGACCCTTACGGAAATTATTTTTTCTTGCTTACACTTTGATCCTATTTGGAAAGTAAAACCTGTCATTCTTGGGTATATACCTGATGTATTTATATTTCTATTTATTCTGAAAGAAACACTAGTTATTTTGAAATAGATTGGAGGGAATTGAAAATGCTGCTGGAGTGGAACCTGCCCATTGTTAGTATCTCACAGGATCAGTTTTGAGCTGAAGGTCCCACCAAAAAAGGTACTGATGAGGAATAACTTTCTTATCTATGTATGAAACAATTTTTTGTTATCTTGGCATCTGCTTATTGAATGTTATGATGTATTTATTCCTTGAAAAATTATACTAAATTGGAAATGGATTTTGCATCTCTCTCTCTCTGCACATGCATACTTGTATAGGCTGCTAATGACCCAAAACATTTTTTTTTTTCAAATTTGTCCAATCACATTCCATATTGGATTCTGTAGCTGAATAACTTTTTCACTCTCTCGCTTGCTTGTGGTCAAGGTTCCATGTATGTACGGCAGCGGCTGATGACAGAAAATTCTTTTGTTTTGTGTACATTGATGCTGCCAAAGAGTGCTAAATTGAGGAATGAAATGTAATGTGCTATCTTAGGTTCTCAATGTAACTACTATGATGTACTTGTTGCTCGAAAAATAATACTAGATTCGAAAAGTGGAGGGGAGTTGATTGCGTACTCTATTTCTTTGTGGACACATGCATGCAAGCTCCCATGTTCATGCTGCTGATGACAGATACCTCTTTTCACAGCCATCCAATTTAATTCTCTTGTCTTCATTGCTGAATAACCATGACAGGCATTCTCTCTCATGCATGCTCGCACTTGGAGGAGGAACATGCTGCTGATGGCAGAAACGTCTTTTTAGAATCTGATAGTTCCAATGTCTCTGACTCGTAATAATCACTTAACACTCAACAAAGTATAGAAGTTGTGTAGTAAGACCAATGGAAAAGTGCTTGGTGATTTGATGACGCCAGCTTCAGCAGTGGTTCGTGAATCCACCGAACTTAAGGATGCTGCTAATTTGTCACTTTTTTTGTGATTTTAGCATACCATTGCAGTTTCTGTTTTATATACTAATATAGAAGCACCCTTAAGATTAAAAATGTATCTTCTTATCAATTGTCAGATTGTGAGATTGCTAGTCAAGACGAATTTTTTTTTTTTTTTTGTAGATGGCGAAGGTAAGCTCGTTTAGCCATTTTATTGCTTTATTTGCATATTTCCGTTTTTTCCTTTCAACTTAAACTTCACCCTTTGCCTGATTTGCTAATTGTTTTAGTTATGAAGGTTGGAATTATTGGAAATGTTGCAAGAGCTATTCTGCTGATCATACAATTCTGAATTTGTTCAGCTACAAAAGCATATAGATGCACGTTGATTTGGCGAGATAGTTTCCCCAGTATGTGCTTGGAGACTCCTGAAAGATGGGCCAAATGTAGAAGACAACCCTAATGAGACCACAAGTGTATAGATTTTACATTGACTATCATATACATTTTCTTCAATTGTGCTATATGTACATAATATGTTTATATAATGAGTTATATGCACATGATATGGTATTAAAATTGATTATTGAAGAAAGGTAATACTTTCATATTATTCACACACGAATTTACATCAATATGTATATGTAAAANGCACAGGAACGGAGCTGACTCCACTGCCCTCACACTAAATCCGTCTCTTATAGGACATACATCAAAATCAATATTAAAATTGATTATTGAAGAAAGGTAATGCTTTCATATTTTTCACACACGGTTTACATCAATATGTATATGTAAAACTTAGAGCTATACATGGTAAGAAAACATTCAATGGAAACAAACTATATATGGGAAAATACTTTCCTAACTTGTGCTAATCACAATAGAATTATGTATGCTGTAATATTCTGTAATACTCCCCCTCAAGTTGGAATATGGAGATCCGTAATATCCAACTTGGATCGATGGAGAACAAATAGATTACGGCCCAAAGGTTTGGTAAAGATATCGGCATGCTGTTGAGAGGTGGAGACATACGAGGGAATGAGCAGGCCAGACTTAATCTTCTCACGAACCACGTGGCAATCTAATTCAATATGTTTGGTTCGTTCATGAAATACTGGATTGCGGGCAATGTGGATGGCAGCTTGATTGTCACAGTGAAGGAACATAGGATGAGGATGGGGTACAGTGAGTTCTTGTAGAAGCAGTCGAAGCCAAACAAGTTCACAAGTGGTGGTAGCCATCGCACGATATTCAGCTTCAGCAGAGGAGCGGGAGACAGTGGTCTGTTTCTTTGTGCGCCAAGAGATTGGGCTGCCACCTAATTGGATGAAAAAGCCTGTGGTAGAGCGGCGTGTGAGAGGGCAGCTGGCCCAATCAGAGTAACAAAAGGCAGAGACTTGAAAATTGCAATTGGATGAGTAGAAGAGACCGTGACCAGGAGTGGTTTTCAAATAGCGGAGCAAACGATGAGCAGCATGTAGATGAGGTATGTGAGGAGTGTGCATGAACTGACTGAGAATATTAACAGCAAAGGTAATATCCGGGCGAGAAATAGTCAAATAAATTAGGCGACCAACCAATCGCCGATAAGAGCCGGGGTTGTCCAAAAGATCACCATCTGAGCTGTTGAGTTTGCAATGTTGTTCCATAGGAAAGTAAGCAGGGCGAGAACCAAGTTGACCAGAGTCAGAAAGAATGTCCAAAGTATACTTCCGCTGATTAATAAAAATGCCAGTAGGAGAACGAGCAACCTCAATCCCTAAAAAATATTTAAGATCACCAAGATCCTTAATGTTGAAACTCTGTGAAATGTGTCGTTTGATGTGAGTGATGGTAGAGAGGTCATTTCCAGCAACCAAGATGTCATCAACATATATAAGGATGGCAGTAAATGTGGAGCCCACGGATTTGGTGAAGAGACTATGGTCTGCCGCGGATTGACGAAAACCTGCAAGGATGAGGGTGTGAGATAACTTTGAGTACCACTGGCGAGAGGCCTGTTTGAGGCCATATAGGGATTTATGAAGACGGCACACACGCGTCTCCCCCTGATGACAATACCCAGGTGGAGGTTTCATGTACACCTCCTCGTCAAGATCTCCATGGAGGAAGGCATTATGAACATCTAGTTGCTAAATAATCCAATGTTTGGCTGCAGCTATGGCAAGGAGGCAACGGACAGTAACAAGTTTAGCCACATGAGCAAAAGTATCAGTATAATCAAGACCCTCTACCTGAGTGAAACCCTTGGCAGCCAAATGAGCTTTATAGCGTTCAATGGAACCATCTGCAAGTAATTTTGTTTTGTAGACCCATTTGCAACCAACGGCCTTCTTACCAGGGGGAAGATTTTCAAGAGTCCATGTATAGTTAGCTTCCAAGGCTTGAATCTCAGAAGCCATGGCCTTTCGCCAATGAGGCTCGAGGACAGCTTGGGAGTAAAAAGTAGGGTCCTGAACATTTTTGGAGACAGCAGAAAGAAAAGCAAAATGTTTTGGTTTAAACAAACGATAAGAGAGAAAGTTAGGTAAAGAGTGAACCGTACCTGAGAAAGGTTGGGAATGAGATGAAGAACGCGGGACCTCAGACGGCAGATCCGAGTAAATATAATCCTGAAGATAAGCAGGACGAGTGATAGTACGACGAGGTCGAGACTGTGGGGACTGGGATGGGGCCGGAGATGTGGTGGTGGTTGAGGGATTAGTGGGAAAAACATCATCATTCTGTAGTGGAGGTTCATGTTGTTCAAAAACCGGCGAGGGCAACGACGGTGGGGATGAAGTGGAAGTCTCATTGGAATCATGAGACGGTGTGGATGTGGTGCATGGCAAATCGAACACGCGTGGATCATTGGCTATGGTGGGTGATGATGTCGGAATATTGGATGGCGGGACGTCAGCAAAGGGAAAGACAGATTCCACANGTTCATGTTGTTCAAAAATCGGTGAGGGCAACGACGGTGGGGATGAAGTGGAAGTCTCATTGGAATCATGAGACGGTGTGGATGTGGTGCATGGCAAATCGAACACGCGTGGATCATTGGCTATGGTGGGTGATGATGTCGGAATATTGGATGGCGGGCCGTCAGCAAAGGGAAAGACAGATTCCACAAATCGGACATCACGGGAGAAAAATATCTTTTTAGTTTGTAAGTCATAGACGCAATAGGTGTGTGGGGTTTTAGAGTAGCCGAGAAATATGCAAGAGGTGCTACGGGGAGAAAACTTATCTCGATGAACAGTTAGAGTGTGTGCATAACAGAGGCATCCAAATACACGAAGATGGTCATAATGAGGCGTGGTGTTGAAAAGGAGGTCATATGGAGTTTTATTATTGAGAGAAGGGGTTGGGATGCGATTAATCAGGTAGGTAGCAGTGAGTATGCATTCACCCCAGAAAGAAATGGGTAAGTGTGCGTGAAAGCGAAGACATCGAGCTACATTTAATAGGTGTCGATGTTTTCGTTCTGCCACACCATTTTGCTGGGGTGTTTCAACACATGTGCGTTCATGAATGATTCCATGATCAAGAAAGAATTGTTGCATGTGATGAGAAAGAAATTCTTGACCATTATCAGAACGAACATGTTTGATAGGACAATTAAATTGTGTGTGAACCATCTTGATGAATGTGGTGAGACAAGTGAATGCATCAGATTTAAAACGCATAAGGTAAACCCAAGTAACACGTGAGTAATCATCAACAATTGTAAGAAAGTAGTGTGCACCAGTCATGGATGGTGTGGAATATCCGCCCCAAATATCGCAAAAAATACGGTTAAAAATGAAAGTACTTTTATTCTCAACCAATTTGAAAGAGAGGCGTGCGTGTTTGCCCCGAATACAACTATCACAAACTTTAATATGATTAGAACTACATAAAAATTTCGGAATGCAAGAATTTGAAGGATGAGCTAAACGAAGATGCCATAGGTCTGGAGTGGTGAGGGAATTGTTCGTAATCTGAAGAGCTGTTGGATGAAATTGCCGAATGTGATGAGGCCTCCACGTTCTTCACCCATCCCTATCGGCTTCCTCGTGTGTCGGTCCTGAATTAAACAAATATTGGGAGAAAAAATGACAAAACAATTAGAAGTTTTAGCAAGTTGACTGACCGAAATTAAATTTTAATTAAAATTAGGAACAAAAAGAACGTTGGAAAGACATAAGTGAGAGGAGATTTGAATGTGGCCCATATGCGTGACTTGGGCCATGGAACCCGTGGGTAATGTGAGAAATTGGGAGTAGGCCGAAACGTTATGGGCCTTGGACAAATAGGAGACGGAAGCTACATGGGCCGAAGCCCCTGTATCAATTATCCAAGGAATGGGGGCAGTGGAAGAGGGCATACCGGAGAAGGCCGAGACCGAATTGGCACTGGGTTGCAGGAGTTCCATCAATTGCCGGTAATGCTCATCAGAGAGGCCAGGAATTGCACTCGAGGAGGGAGGAATCGAAGCTGCAGACACCATATTTGCTGTGGGTGGCCGATTACGGACCGTGCCGTGTGCTGCCCGTGTATGTTGCTTCGATTTATTCGTGTTCCAGTGGGCTAGGTAGCCAATAATCTCGAAGCAGGAGGATTCTTGGTGGCCATCCCTCCCACACTTCGTGCACCGTTTAACAGATCGAGGGCGAAAACCATGGGTGATTGGCAAAGGGGCTCGAACAACAGCCATGGCGAAATTCTCGGGGTTGGGCAGCAATGGAATTTGCAGAAGGCGTTGAGTTTCTTCTTGATGGATGGTAGCATATGCTCTGGCCATTGTGGGTAATGGGTCCATGGCAAGGATCTGGCTTCGAATGTTGGAGAATGAATCATTGAGGCCCATGAGGAGTTGGAAAAGTCGTTCGGTGTTGGTGGTGGCTTCGGCCTTTTTGCGAGCATCACATGTGCAGGGATTTGAATCAGTTAGAGCATCAATTTCATCCCATAATCCTTTAATTGCGTTGTAATATGTTGTGACAGACATGGCATTTTGTTTGAGGTTAGCCAAATCGCGCTGGAGATGGTAGAGACGAGAGTGGTTGCTTTGAGAAAAAAGATTATCCAAATCAGCCCAAACATCAAATGGTTTGTTGCAATAAATTAGGCTCTGTCGGAGTTGCCGGTCGATGGAATTTAGAAGCCAAGAAAGAACCATATCACTGCATCGATCCCAAAGGTTGGCAAGTTGAATGTCAGAAGGTTTCTTTAGAGAACCATCAACAAACCCGAGTTTGTTTTTAGCATTGAGGGCCATACGCATTGAGCGTTTCCAGGCGGCGTAGTTTTCTCCGGTAAGAAGGTCAGGAACAAGAATGGCACCAGGATTGTCGGCATGAGTTAAGAAATATGAAGACGTGAGATCATTGATCAACTGTGAAGGTGTGGAGGACGTGGAATCAGACATTGTGATGGCCTATTCGATGTTTTACAGAATTTGGTGAAGTTGAAGAAGGTCGCAGGAAGGGGATGGCTCTGATACCATAATAAGATTGATTATTGAAGAAAGGTAATTCTTGTATATTATTCACACACGGTTTTACATATATGTAAACCTTAGAGCTATACATGGTAAGGAAACATTCAATGGAAACAAACTATATATGGGAAAATATATGCTAATCACAATAGAATTATGTATGTAATATTCTGTAATAGTAATTATATTCATACTATATTTTTTTATTTGTCATACAACATTTAATTTCATTTAAGGTCCTCAATGTTGTTTACTATAACCCTTATGTCT